>SZWC01004774.1:17645-36109 GCA_023375785.1 Penium margaritaceum | reverse complement strand
AAGAACGTGTGATGGCTGGGCCTGCACAAATCTTGGCCTTAACCGCATGAAGCTATGCTGCAGTGGTGGCACATAAAGCATGAGTTGATAGAATCTGGGGCAGCTCTCAGGGAGGTGATCAGGCTCACCAAGAGCCGCCTAGGCAGGACCAACTGTTTGTGAGAGGGAGTTTCAGGTTGCACAGACAGAAATTACAGAAGAAAATGTAGGTTTTCACAGAACACGAATGTCTCAATGGAATCTTGGGTGAGAAATTAGATCATCACAGATTTCTAACAAGCCCATGTATGCCTCAATTGGCCAAAGGAACACTGAGATGAACTCTGTCAAAGTTGACCCTCTAGCACAATCCAAGCCTAGCGGGATGAGCGGCAGTCACATTGTCATGCATGAGAATTATGTCTCCCACGACCTGCACTGCCAGTAACTGTGGACTGCTTCTTCCTTGAAGTCTCCTGGAGGTCCTCCAGCCGTCTTTTCTCCTTGGAGGCCACTCTCAGCCGTCCTGGTCAATAACACTGGCCAGCTTTTGTTCTGAAAGTGCTCCAGTCGTCACTTGAACCCGACCCATGACTTCCACACTTTGGAAATCCATATCTCACTAAAAAAGACTCTGAATTGAGTTCCTTAAAGTGCGTTAGAACCTTTGAAAAAACCTCTATGTAATTTTCATTCCGTGGATTGTTTATCGAGCAACCTATTTGTGTCACTTTCTGGCACACTAACATCCATCATTCTCACACTTTGCGAGAACAAAAATCACACAAATCCGCAGTGTCGCCTCAGGTGCTGAAAGCGGTGCACTGCCAACGGCTTGGTAAAGGAGTCTGCAAACATCATGCTTGAAGGGAAAAACTTTATCTGCACCACCTGCCTCGCCAGGAGCTCACGGATGTAGTGGTACCACAGGTCAATGTGCTTGGTCTGGACATGAAACTCTGCATTCTTGGTCAGAGAAATGGCACTTATGTTGTCTCAAAAGATGGTGGTCGATGCGGTATGCTGCTGCCCAAGGCTTGCTGGCAGCTCACGTAGCCACACGTCTTCCTTTGCTACTTTGCCACCTTTGCTACTTCACTCACGGCGATGTACTCTACTTTGGTGGAGGAGAGGGCGACACACTCTTGTTTCTTGCTCCTCAGCTGATTGCATTTCCCACGATCCCGCACACGAACCCACTGGTCGACCTCCTTGTTCCCAGGTCACCTCTCCAATCTGTGTCACTGTAGCCAATGAGGATGGGGCTGTTGTTGCCATTGAAGGTTAGGCAAAGACTTCTGCTGCTGTCCAGGTAGCACAGCATGCGCTTGACCGCCTCCGAATGCCGCACGTCCTGACTCACGCAAAACTTGCTGACCACTCCCACCACTTGGCTGATGTCGAGGTGCGTGCCAACTGCTGCGTGCATGAGGCTCCCAACTACTGCTTGGTATGGCATTGCTTCCATGTGGCAGCTCTCTTGCATGCCGTGGGCAGTCTGCATCATGCTCAGCCTCTCTCCCACTTCCAGTGGTGTTTCAGCATTTCTCACTCTTGCCATGTTGAAGCGCTTGACGATGTCGCTCACGTATGTGCTCTGCAAATTCTTTTGTTGCCGGTCACGCTTGACCCGAAGGCCAAGGTGGCAACCGAGCTCTCCCATGTCTTTCATGTTGAACCTGGCAGAAAGGAACTGCTTCACATTGTCCAAAAGAGACTTGGAGTCAGATGCAATGAGGGGATCATCAACGTAGAGCAAGATGATAACCTGACATGTTTCTTGCATGTGTCCATAGACTGCATGGTGAGCTTCACTACGCACAAAGCCAAGGCCAGCCAGCTGCTCATCCATCTTGTGGTACCATGCTCGCCGTGCTTGCTTCAGGCCGTACAGAGCCTTTAGAATCTTGCACACCAAATCCTCCTTCCCTTCCACCAAGTACCCCTCCAGCTGCTCCATGTAGACATCCTCCTCAAGGTCACCACCATTCAGAAATGCACAGGTCACATCCATTTGGTGCACTTCCCAGTCCTTAACAGCAGCAAGAGCTAGGATTGCTCGGATGGACAAACGCTTGGCGACATGTGAAAATGTCTCATTGTAATCCACTCCCTCAGTCTGTGCATACCCCTTTGCAACCAGCCCTGTTTTGTGCCCGAGTACCTTTCCATCGGCACTATGCTTGCGCCTAAAGATCCACCGGCACCCAATCACCCGGCTGCCAAATAGATTTTCCTTGAGTTTCGAGGTGCCGTTCTTCATGAGCTCACCATACTCCTCATCTGCTGCGGAACGCCAATTTTCCACCTTGGCGTTGTACATGGCTTCGGTGAAGGTGGCTGGACTAGGTTCGTGGTGGAGCAGAGCACAGGTTCAGCCGCTCCCCTTGCTGCGTCTGTTTCTTTGCAAGCCTCTCAGACTGTTGTAGCTGCTCCCCACTGTCCTTCGCACCTTTGTTGAGGCATGCAAACCTTCGTGGCAGCTGTTGAGCATTTTTTTGCTGATCCGCTGTATGAGATTTGGCTGTTGGCTCCTTTTGCTTCTCAGCTCCCTCCACCTCCCTGTTGATGTCGCTGTCATCGATGTCTTCCGCACCGTCCTCTTCTGCTGCCAGCTCTTCTCCCACCTCTAGTACAAGTGGGGGAGCAAGTGGAGCTGCACACATAGGGCTCCAAATCCAGCCCTTCATGTCCTCATAAAAGCCCATATCACAGCTGCGGATGATCTTGCAAGTAGTGAGGTTGTAGAGGCGGTATCCCATGGTGTCGTAGCCGAGGAAGGCAGCCTTCACCGAGTTAGCGTCCAACTTGTTACAGCTCCCGGCAGGCACGTGCACAAATACGCCACACCCAAAAACTTTCAAATGCGTCACTCTTGGCTTGCGCCTAGTCCATGCTTCCTCAGGTGTCATCAGCGGCAAAGCGCGCGTAGGGTTCCGGTTTTTCAGGTACACGACGGTGTTGACCGCTTCCATCCAAAAGGATGGTAGGATTTCCGCATCTTGGAGCATGCTACGAACATGCTCCATGAGCGTGCCGTTCACACATTCAGCCATGCCGTTCAGCTTTTGGTGTTCCAGGTAGAGTAACCTCTTGTCGGATCCCACGCTGCTTGAGGTAGTTGCGGAAGTCATTGGAGAGGTACTCTCCTCCACCGTCGGTGCAAAGGACCTTCAACCCCCTGCCACTCTCATTGTGTGCAGCACCAATCAAAACCTTGAAAGCATCAAAGCACTCATCATTTCCTACCTGGAAGGACACCCATGTCTTCCTCGAATTTTCATCAATGAACGTGACAAAGTACAATTTGCCGGACAAGGACTGTGATGGCATGGGACCGCACAAATCAGAGTGAACAAGTGTGAGAAGATCAGCTGCCCTCTTCCCTTCCCTGGTGAAAGGAGAGTGGGCTTGCTTCCCTTCAATGGAGCTCTCACAAGCCGATGCACCTGACAAAGTCATTGATGGAGCAGACACCAGTGCTATCTTGAGAGAACACCACTAAAACACACACACATGCAGATAAGGGATAGGAGATGAAGGGAGAAAAGTGAAGGACGTGATAAAGATTCATGAATAACATAGGAACAAATTAAGATCGCATCATTGTCATAAGAAGAAATTTTGGCAAATTCAGCAGATTGCTCAATAGAAAGGCCCATCCTGGTACACAAAGAAAGTAAGAATAGGTTGTATTTTGGATCAGTGACAAAGACCACTGTACAAGGAGCCAAATGGACCATCAAACCTCACAACCCCAACGCCTTGCACAGGCAAGGATTGACGAGATCCTGTGCTAATGGACCAAACAGAACCAGTGGGGCTGAGGAGAATGAAGTTGCCCGTGAGGACAGGTCAAGGTGAATGTATTGCAGAGGGTCGCCTCCTGTAAAGAATTTGCAAACATCCTCCGCCTGCTAACGATGCGATGGGTGACACCGGTATCGATGACCCAAGTGCCACTCAACTGAGGACGTGTCATGGACAGGTCCTGGTCACCAGGTAATGCCACACGACACTCCACCTCAATTGTTGTCTTGGCTAGAGCGCAACTCTCCTTTGTAGAGCTAGAAGATGTCTACTATATGTGTGCCGCATGGATTCCACATGTGATCTCGATCAAGTTAAAGGGGCTGTTGACACTCTGTTAAGCGGTGTTTACCCGCACAGTTGTAGTAGAGAAAACAATTTTGACTTCCGTTGCTCACTCAAGATGACTGCTCCTTTCTCCTTGCCTTGCCCATTCCTCCCTTATGTGGCCACTGTAATTTCCTAAGCCTCGCCAGCTGGAGGAGTGGGAGAGGAGGTGGAAGTGGCAAGGGTAGAGTTGTAAATGAGCAAGATTGGAGGGGTTGGAGGTTTTGCAATCATTGCTATGACAAGTGGAATCAACTGATGCATTCCAGTTTCCCTCCTAGTGGGTGTCAATAAACTTAACTGTGTCTGGTCTGAGGGAGGAGCATAAGGGAATCATACTTGTCAAAAATCAAGACACCGCCAAAGTCGGAGAAGTGGCCGGTGTGCTCTTGATTCGCCCTCTTCAAGACAATGTCGAGGGCTCACAACTACACCCTACCACCGGTCTCGATGAATTCTTAGATACCCATGGTTTGGTGCCAGTAGTCATCTGAAAGTTCTGACTCTCCTTGAAAAAGAGGGAACTCACTAAGATGGACCACACTTATTGCATGCGGCTCCACATTGAATAGTGTTAGTGTCAGCTCCCAACCTTGCAGGGTATCTCTCCCGGTCCCAGTCCCTGGTGTGCACAAGAAGGGAAAAAATTGGACAGCTTTCTTCCTTGGCACCACGTAGATAGGGTTTCACATTGCTCATGCTGCTGCCTGGACGTGGCGAGCGTCGACGGTCTGGTACTGGTTTTGGTAGCAGGGCCAAAAGTTCTCAGCCGTGGTCCACAACTAAAACACATCCCAACAATTGTGACCCGCCACTTTGTGGGGAGGATAATCTTGGGCTGTGGAGAACAGGTATGTCGTGTACGGAGACCGTCGTCAAAAGGGACAACTCTGAAGAAGAAGCCAGTCATCCATCTCGATGAGCACTGGTTCAACGGTGCCAGTGGTGTGTCAGCTCGGAATTCCAGCTGCAACTGACAAAGCTATTCCTCAAGCACGCAAACATCATGTGAACGTGGGTTTGTCACCGACTCCTCCTCACCCTCAGAGTCCTCCTGCTCATGAGAGTACTAATTTCTGGCTGAGATGCAGGAGGTTGATAGATGGCCTGATGGTGTACCTCTAGCGGCTCCACATTTGGACTGTTGAAAAACCCCAAAGCAGCCATGTAGCAGCTCCCCAATCTCCTGAAGTGCCTCACTCTATGCCTGCTGCTGTCACGACATCTCATCCTGCATCCGGCAAAGGTCGTTGATCACCTCCGAGCGTGGACTCATCATGCCTGACGTGGAAGATAGAAAATGCTCTATAGGCCCCTTTTCCTAGACAGCACCTTGCACAATGTGCGCCAATTAGTATAGGCTAAGACGTAAACTGCGTCAAAATGGTAAGCCATGTGTATTTCTCAACGAGATAAAATGCTGGAAAAATGACGTCCCGGCTACAATTCTGGCTAAGGCATAGATCTTGCTCATGAAGAGTACCTTCTTGGCCCTTTCATTTGACATAGTAATCATTATTCTTTTGACCTTTAAGCATCGACATAGTTCTGGTCTCCTGGATGAATCACTCTTAATATTGCAGAAAAATATTGGCTTAACACATGGTTTCAGCTTCGGTGATTTGTTCCAAGGGGTGCAGGCAGAACGTGAAGTATCCACATTTTGCGCAAAATCCCACACTGACATGCTACGGTGGGAAAGATGCACGGACATGGCATTGTGTGAAATGAAAAGCTAGCCGTGAGACGGTGTGTGAAGTGGGATGCAACATGTAGCTTCGCTCTCAACTTTGAAGTTAAAAACACTTGACAACGGAAGCTCTAGTGATTGGCAAGGCACCCAAAGGAGAGTTTCAACTAAAATCAGGCAGTAAGAAAACACAGGGGCTTTGGACGAAACAGGTTCAAAGTTATAAGGCTAGAAAACATAGTTAAATAGAGCAATAAATTAATTCAGTTTTAAAATATTGTTGAATGTAAGGGGCAAAATCGTATAGTATGCTGACATCAGCTGACGTGATCCTGCAATCAATAGGATTAGGACCCGACTGATACTTCCTCGGATGTTGATCCTTGTCTATGTCCTCCCAGTTTTTTTCTTTCCGCACGTCTTCTGCATGGCACATATGAGGAGGTGGGTTAAACCCATCTCCTCACCCCCTGCCACATCAACTATGGCTATGGCAGCTGCATTTGCCAACTATCGAGGACATTGTTGTTGCAATGAAGCCGCGCAGCTGTGCTACATTCTTGGTATTAGCATCTCATGCAGCTGTCATGCAGAACTACGCAGTTGCTACATAGTTATTGCTACTGCTGTACTATTGGAGCTTCTTGGAATGCAACTGCTATTATGTTGCTATTGCTCATGCTCCTATTGCTTGCTCTTTTGCTGCTTCTATTGCCGGCTTCATGCTTCTACCCAAGCTATTGCTATTCCTAGGCAACCAAGGTACTTTTTTTGCGCAATGCCATAGCTGTTATCTCATGACTGCTACCACGTTATTACGCCACTACTACTAGTGCTGTTGTTTTGTGCTATTATTGCCGCCCCTGCAATTCTACTATGTTACTCCTTACTCCTATGCTTCCATGGTGCTATTGCGCTGTAACGACTTGAACTCTAGCCTTGCTATCATGCTAGTCCTACTGCTGGTTCTATGGTTGTAGCTGTGGCTCACACTACAGTTGTTGCAGTACACAAATGTAAATTGCTTGGTGATGTTGCTGCCACTGACGTTGCGACAGCGTCTTTGTTGCCCCTTTCAGTTGCTGCGGGTCACCATGGCGTGTTGATGCCTTTGAAGTTTACATCTCTAGCAATGAATCTTTCTTCTGGTTCTCCATTTGTGTCTCTATTTTGTAGCCCTGCGAAAAATGTCTCGCCACTCTCATACAATAAGAAGATGCATGGAATTTTCTTATTTTTGCTGCTGCAAATGTGGCGGCACTATCCAGTCAACAAACGTACTAAGACGCAAGGCGGGTGCAAGAATAGCATGGATTATGCTAAGGGAGGCGCACACTCATGAGCTTCGAAATCCTAATGTGTATAAAGAAATGACAATTGAGTGTGTTAAGTAGCTGTCGCAAAACATAAGAGATAAGACACTAAACATGTAATTTTTCCCACAAGCCATCCCAAAACGACCATTTTGGCCTCAACTCTGTGCACACCCATGCAAGTGCATAACCGTGTGAACATACGAATGAAGCATCTGCAGCCGGATGTAAAGAAGGTACACATGCATGTGTCTGGCATAAACAGGTGGGAAAAAAATGCAAAAAGATGATAGCAAAACCCAAGGCCACTCCACTAAGAAAACCATAGAGGTTGTAGAAAGATGCTACACTGTCTTAGCAAGTCTTTCAGTCAGCCTAGAGGTTGCATGTGTGGAGAAGCGCCCGCATGCATGATTTCGTGGACAGCCCGATGGTGTGCCTCTAGCGGCTCCACATTTGGACTGTTGAAAAACCCCAAAGCACCCATGTAGCAGCTCCTCGATCTCCTGAAGCACCATCTATGTGCCTGTTGCTATCACTGCATCTCATCCTACATCCGGCACAGGTCGTTGATAACCCTCGAGCGTGGAATCTCATGCCTGACATGGAACATAGAAAATTCTTTATAGGCTCTTTTTCCCTAATAGCACTGAGAAATTGCTAGGAAGCTTCCTAACCTTGCTCCTGCTAACGTGGCGACACTGTCCAGTCAACTAGCGCACTAGCTAGCACTCAGGTGCAAGAAACAGCAAGGATCAGGCTAGGGAGACGCGCAAAGTCTCATAAGCTCCAATAGCTTAGTAATGCATAGAGAATTGACAACTGACAAGCACACAGCATAAATACCTGCCGCGGCACACAGTGGGTGACGCACGCGGCAGTGTCAGTTTGTCCTAAAAGTGGCTCTGTTTTGGCCGTAACTCTGCACACATGCATCCAAACGCAACGCCGTCTGAACCTAGAGATGCAAAATATTGAGCCGGACGCTACGAATAGCCACACGCACAAGTCCGGCATCGATCGGTGGACAGAGAATGAAAAACATGCAAATCGGGCTTGAGAGCCAGTCCACCGAGAAAACTCTAGCGTCTGCAGAGAAGCTGCAGAGCACCCCAACAAGCATCCAGGACGTTGTGGCAACCGTCTGGCAGCTGCTAGTGAATGGACCCACCAACCGTCGGTGCTCCGGCGCCAACTGGGCCCGCATCAGGGATCTGCACAAGCATGGACATGGCCGAGTGGTCACAGTAAGCTATACAAACAGACAGAAAAAACTCACATCACAACACTCCCCCATGACCCGATGGTACACATGTCCATACACGTGCAGAACTGACATAGGTGCACAACAAGATACTCAACAGCCCATGCTCACACACCCCACCCTCAGCCACTCTCAGGCAAGGGGCAAAGCCAGACAGAACAAATGGCCACCATGAATTTTCCGCGGACAAGTGCCTTAGTCAAGAAGTCAGCCCGTTACATGTCCGTGCCGACCCAGATGACGGAGATCACCTGTCGTTCCACAAGATCATGCACAAAGTGATGCTCAACAGCAATGTGCTTCATGCGTGCATGAAACACACGAGAGTTCACTGCAGTGGCAAGAGCACTCTGGTTGTCGCAGCGCAGAACGATGCAAGGCACAGACTGACGCAACTCATGAAATAGACGCTGCAGCCATACCGCCTCAGCAGCCCCAGCCCCCAGAGCAACATACTCAACCTCTGATGAGCTATGTGTGATACAACCCTGCTTGCCACTGCGCCACGACACAGCGGTGCCACCAAGCAGGAACACGTAGCCTGTCCGACTACGCCCATCAGGACTCCACGCCTAGTCACTATCTGTGTAGCCGTCGACTACCACCGATCACTCCCGTCGAAAGCAGAGTCCGAGGTACGGTGTGGACACCACGTACCGCACCACTTGCACAGCCACATGAAGGACTCTCGCCCGAGGACACTGTGAAAACTGTACAAATAGGTTGACGGCGAAGGCAATGTCGGGTCGTGTGGTGGTGGCCAAGCACATCAAAGAGCTAATCAGGCGCAAGTGCAGGGTCACGTCCACTGTCTCCCCCAGGTCTGCGGGATTATCCACCTTGAGAGCATCCTGCCCGTGAGGTGTGATAGGGGTGGATGATGTAGGAACTGCATCCAGGAGTTCAGCAAACCGCTTTCTCACAACGCGGGCATAACGTACCTGATGCAACAAGAGTGTATGTCGTTGGCGATCACGCACGATCTCCATCGCAAGAAACGCAGCTGTAGGGCCAAGGTCCTTCATCCTATAGGCACCCTGGAGAACTGCCTTGGCCTCCTTGATAGCCTCCATAGACGGAGACGCAATCAGAAGGTCATCCATGTACACCAGGATGGCTGTGAAGCTCTTAGTTGTCCATCTAAGAAAGAGGGACGGGTTAGCGTCACTCTGCATGTAACCGGCACGTGTCAGTTTGCTGGTGATCTCCAAGTTCCAGCACTTGGGTGACTGTTTCAGGCCGTACAAGGCCTTGCGCAAGCGCCGCACCTTGTCATCGACCTCGAATCCAGGTGGCTGGACCATGTAGATCTCCTCCTCTAAGGTGCCATGGAGGAACGCGTTGTTCATGTCCATCTGGTGTAGCTCCCTGTCGTGGTGAGCAACAACCCCGAACAAACCTCGAGCGGTGGTCATGCGGCCAACGGGTGCAAAAGTGTCAATGAAATGTACTCCCTCCACCTGCGAGAATTCCTTGGCCATCAAGCGAGCCTTGTAGCGATCTAGTGTGCCATCAGGCTTCACTTTCTTGCGAAAGACCCACTTGGTGTGTACAGCCTTCCGCCCAGACGGGAGGTCGACAAGCTCATAGACACCGTGCTCACGGATGGCTCTCAGCTCATCCTCACAAGCAACACACCACAAGTCTGCATCATGAGCTGAGAGTGCCTCCTTCAACGTGCCTGGATCAGGCATCGTCAAGGGAGTGCTCTGGGTGGCTAAGAAACATGCCTCCGGACTCGGTCTGACCACGACAGGGTTGGTTGCGGCATCGCAAGCGACCAAGAACACTCGGGACACCAACTCATGACCAACGGGACATGCTGGATGCAACTCCGTGTAGTCTGCCTGGACACTCAAGACAAGGGCCTTCGTGCCAGGCTCGCCACTCTGAACACTACGAGTCGAGCGTCTGGGCACAGAGTCAGCAGTGCGGTGAGCCCTACAGGCCAATGGTTGAAGACGACCACCGGGCTCGCGAGAGTAGCCCGATGCTGAGGCGCTCACCTCAAGCTGCGGGGAAGGCCGCTGAGCCAGAGCTCTAGTGACATGGGTGCATGCACGGGAGTCGGTGTCTAAGAGGGGACTGACACTGGCACGACATCAGGTGTGCCAGAGGGTACTGACGCTTGTACGGGATCAGGTGTGGCAGAGCGGACCGACACTGGCACGGGATCGGGTGTGCCAGAGGGGTCTGACACCGGCACAGGATCAGGTGTGCCAGAAGGGTCTGACACCGGCATGGGATCCGGTGTGTCACAAGAGACTGACACCGGCACGAGATCAAGTGTGCTAGAGGGGTCTGACACCAGCACGGGATGAGGTGTGCCAGAGGGGACTGATGAGGCTACTGGACCCACAACCACAATGGTCGGATCGTTAGCAGTCGGAGACCGGACCACAGGTGAGGAGGCCTCGACGGACCCATCCGCAGGACTAGACTCCCCCATCCGCCGGGAGGCCACACAAGTAGGAACGTGGTCAGCGGCCAGTGACAGAATGCTGGACAAGTTGCGGTAGGTGAGAGCCTCAAAGAAGAGAGAATTTCGAAACTCGACAATGCGATGGCGAGTAGGGTCCAAAAAACGCCAGGCCTTCGACCGCGGGGAGATGGCAAGGAAGGTACACATGTGTCCCCAAGGTGAGACCTTGGACCCCTGCAGGTCCTCGATGTACCAGACACAAGCGAGGGACCCCCAAACGCAAGCGAGACGGAGATCTGCACGATGGCCGAACCACAACTCGTACTGCGTGACATGGTCTGCAAGTGGACCATATGGCAAGAGGTTCCAGACCCACATCATGTAGGAGAAGCCCTCAAAGGCAAAGGACTCCGGGAGACCGCACTCAGACCGCATAGCGCGAACCGCATCCTCCATGGTGCGGTTCCAACGCTCAGACACATCGTTCTGCTTTGGTGTAGCAGGGGCGGAAAGCTGATGAAACATACCGTGCTCAGCAAGGTAGGCATCCATCTCGCCTAAGAACTCGCCACCACAATCCGAGCGATACGTGTGCAGGATGTGACGAGATTGACGCTCAGCCATCACAAGCCACAGGCGGACCGCCAGCACGACATCGCTCTTGTGGCGCAGGCTGTAGACCCACCGCATCCAGGTGAAGTCATCGGTTAGGGCGAGAACATATCGACCCCGATTAGAGAGGGACTCGACTGGGAGAGGACCGAGAAGGTCCGAGTGGACCAAATCTAGTGGGCACAATGCCCTGGAGGAGGAGTCAGGGTAAGAACAGAGATGCATCTTACCCTGGGCGCAAAAAAGACAATCGGTCTTCGGTGGCTTCTCAAAAGAAGCTACGTCAAGACCGAGGGTTGGCTGAGTTTGAATGAGCTTGGACACAGTGTCCGAGCTCAAATGGCAGAGGCAACGATGTAACAAGCGTTGGTGCTCAAGGGAGAGAACACAAGTGAAAAAACGTACGCAAAAGAGAGAGGGGGAGAAGAAACAGAGGGAATGCAACGAGACACACGATATTGGTCATCAACAACAGAGGCACGAAGCACAATGGTGCGTGTGCCAAGAGCAGTCATTGTGGAAGAGTCTGCAGAGTGCTCAACAGTGAGACCCATCCTGGTGCATGCACGAACAGAAAGCAGGCTAAGCTCAAGAGCAGGGACAAAGAGCACATCAGAAATGTACAAGGGGCCAGACGGACCATCAAACCGCACAACCCCAACGCCCTGCACAGGCAACGACTGACCAGACCCTGTGCAAACAAACCNNGAGACACACGATATAGGTCATCAACAACAGAGGCACGAAGCACAATGGTGCGTGTGCCAAGAGCAGTCATTGTGGAAGAGTCTGCAGAGTGCTCAACAGTGAGACCCATCCTGGTGCATGCACGAACAGAAAGCAGGCTAAGCTCAAGAGCAGGGACAAAGAGCACATCAGAAATGTACAAGGGGCCAGACGGACCATCAAACCGCACAACCCCAACGCCCTGCACAGGCAACGACTGACCAGACCCTGTGCAAACAAACCGAACGGATGCAACGGGACCGAGCACAACGAAGTCACTATGACGACAGGTCATGTGATGGGTGGCACGAGAGTCAATAATCCAGGTGCCACCGGGCTCACGGCCAGTCGTCGACACTGAGCAGCATGCCACAAAACACTCTGCCTCTATTAGACGCTCAGCAGAGGACTCAGGACAACAACGAATAGCACGGATCTGTGACTCGTCAATCCAATCGGTACTTTCAGGTCCATTCTCATCGCAAGCCAACATAGCTCCACCACAAGCATCATCACAGGCAACAGACGCAGTAACACAAGCTGTGTCGGGACCACTCGGCTATGACAATACACTCGCACCTCCCTGAGTACGTGAGTTTCACTCCCTCCGTCAGGGTCCCACCGAGCTTGCAGCTGACTACTGGAGGCACGCGATGCGCCTTTACAGACGCCTTGGGACCGGTGGCGGGACGCAGTTGTGGGCACTCGACTCTATCATGATGGGGGCGCATTTGGACCACGTGAAGCTCTTTAAGGGCTTCGACCGTGTGGCTCTCTCTGAGTTATCGGAGTCACTACAGTTGCTTCCTTGGGTCCATCGCTACTTCATTCAGGCCACATCGGCTCATGAGGCTGCCATTGCCCATCAGCAGAGTCAACTTGTTGCAGCAGCGAGAAGTGTCAAGGCCAGCTCCCAGCCCTAACGCGGATCTGCTCCAGTCCCGGTCCTGGTCTCACCGAGGAAGGGTCGGAAGTCGACCACAGTCTCTCGCGGCATGGCGTAAAGGAGACCGCCCATCGCTCTCGCTGTTGTCTGGACCTAGTGAGCGTCGCGGGTCTGGTACTGACTATGATAGTAGGGCCAGACACCCTCAGAATCGGCCCACACCTGAAAAAAGGTCTCCCAGCAATTGAAGCCCTCGTCGCTATCGTAACGGGGTGGAGGTGTCTCAAAGTCCTTCGGTCGCCGCTCCGTGGGGAGGGCGACCTCAGGCTCGGGAGACGGTGGACGGGGTATGGGGAGCCCACCAGTGAGAGAAACGCCACCAAAAGTGAACGCTGCTGAACGACGTGGCTGATCCTGACGGCAGAAGGTCCCGGAGTGAGAGGCTGCGACCCCAGGCGTAACTCACGGATGCACTCCTCAAGCACACGAAGCTCGTACTCGCGTGAGTCATCCTCAATCTCCTCCTCATCCCAGGTGTCAACCTGTGATGAGTGGTGCTGAGGCCGCGGCGTTGTGTAGGGTGTAGACTACTGAGCAGATGGTGCAGCTCCAGTAGATCCTCCAAGTGGCTGCTATGAGACCCCCGAACGACCCCGCGGTAACTCCATGATCTCTTGCAACGCGTCGGACTGCCGCTGCTGCTACCGGTGCATCTCGTCCTGCAACCGACGAAGCTCGTCGATCGTGAGGGACTGCGACCGCGGACTCATTATGCCTAAAGACGAGGAAGAGGAGGGGTCAACCACCCCTTTGCCCTTGTCACGGACCGGCGCCATCGCAATGCTCAGTATGGGGCCGAACATAAAAAATGCTCTGAACAAGAAACAGACAACGTTTCTCGAGGAGTTGAAACGTTCAGAAAAACCTGATGTTTTGACCTGAAATTGCTGACGTCAGCACAGTGGCTGATGACGTCAGCGGTTTTTTTCCCTAGCGGAAAAACGCTAGTGTTTTGAACGCTGGCGGAAAAAACGCTCAGGCTTTTTTTTTCCGGTCACGCGAACTCCGTGTGACTGGTGGGGGTGACGTCGTCGCCCCTTGCTCGCGGCTCCGCAGGGGCTGCGCAGGCCTGCTCAGTGCCACGCAGGCCTGCGTAGCTTCTGCGCAGCTACGCGACTCTGCTGTATAGCAGCAGTGCCGCGCAAACCCACACCTGTTGCTGTGGCAGGTCTGCTGCTGCTGCGTCCGCTGCAACTGCTGTTGCGCTGCTGTAGCCGCTGCTGTTGCTGCAATGCTGTTGCTGCCGCTGTTGCTTGTGTCGCTGCAGCAGCAGCAATGCTGCTGCTGTGCTGTTGCTGCTGCTTCTGTGATGATTTTGCTGCTTGCGGCTGCCGATGCGGTCGCTGCGTGGTGCCACTGCTCGCAGTCGCCGCCGCAAGCTCCTACTTTTTTTTTTGTACGGGCTGGCAACCAGACACGGCTGTCGCTGCCACCCGGTGCTGCTGCTGCTCACAGGTGTGGCTGCTGGATCTCGTCACTGCCGCAGCTCCTCTTGCTACGGTGGTGGCGATTGCGTGGTGACGTCGCTGTTGCTAACGTCGGTTGCGACGGGTCCCAGGATGTGGCGGCGGCGGTGACCCTCACTATTGTTGTCGGTGCTGCGTCTCTGCGGCGCAGCTCAACGAGAGGGATCTCTCTGCTCTAATACCATGAGAAATTGCTAGGAAGCTTCCTAACCTTGCTGCTGTTGACGTGGCGACATTGTCCAGTCAACTAGCGCACTAGCAAGCAAAGGTGCAAGAAACAGCAAGTATCAGGCTAGGGAGACGCGCAAAGTCTCATAAGCTCCAATAGCTTAATAATGCAAAGAGAATTGACAGCTGACAAGCAGACAACATAAACACGTGCCGTGGCACACAGTGGGTGACGCACGCGGCAATGTCAGTTTGTCCTAAAACCGGCTCAAAACCACTGTTTTGGTCGTAACTCTGCGCACAGGCATCCAAACGCAACATCATCTGAACCTAGAGACGCAGAATCTCAAGGCGGACACTAGGACTAGCCACACGCACAAGTCCGGCAATGATCGGTGGACAGAGAATGCAAAATATGCAAATCGGGCTCGAGAGCAAGTCCACCGAGAAAACTCTAGCGTCTGCAAAAAGTTACAGAGCACCCCAGCAAGCATCCGAGACGTCGTGGCAACCGTCTGGTAGCTGTTAGTGAATGGACCCACCAACCGTCGGTGCTCCGGCGCCAACTAGGCCCGCATTAGGGATCTGCACGAGCATGGACACGGCCGAGTGGTCACAGTAAGCTGCACAAACAGACATAAACAACTCACATCACAACAAGCACCTCGCACCATGTGCGTTGATAAGTGTAGGCTAAGACGGAAACTGCGTCAAAATGGTAAGCCGTAGGTATTTATCAACGAGTTAAACTGCTGGTTGAATGACGTCTTGGCAAACATTTTGGCTAAGGCACAGATGATTCAAGCACCAAATGTGCTTATGACGACTACCTTATTGGCCCTTCCATTCGACTAAAATGTATGAAATGAGATTATGAACCTCAATGAATCCTGAACAACGGGTCTTACAGTGTGAAAAGCTCTGTAGGCAGGCCGCTTGGGAAGCAGATTGAATTGGTTGCAGAGTTGGACCTTTCGGAGATTCGTTTCCAAAAAGAGGTTTATTCATAGATAGGGCTGAAATGTGGGCATGTTGGGATTTGTATGCCAAATAAATGGGTACAGGAGGATGACGTCCGTCCTGACCAGTCCGAAGTCCGTCGGCAGGGGTTTTTTCTCCCAAGCGATTTGTCTGCCAATGAAGTTCCCCAATGCTCGTCCACGGGCTGTTTTGTCCGCCTTCCACCGTGCATGCAACGTCGATGAAGCCGGCGAACGACGTCGTTCTGCCGGACTTCTTCCCCACTACCCCGCTGCACTCAACGCCGTCCCACCCCATCCGACGTCCGGACCAGCCAAGCAAGCTGGCTGGCCGGAGATGGCGTTTAGGGTTTAGGGTTTAGCGGCGCACTACATGTGCGTGGCTCGCTCATGCAGTGGCCACATCGCAGCGGCCGCAGACTGGCCAGGCTCCTCACTGTCTTGCCAGCTAGGGCGTGCATGGTCGGCCATCTGCAGCTCAGAGCCGAAGACTTCGCTGCGCCTTCTCGAAGGAGCCATTCCCATGTGCAGGTCGCCATTCATGGCGG
This sequence comes from Penium margaritaceum, assembly GCA_023375785.1. Classification (NCBI taxonomy): domain Eukaryota; kingdom Viridiplantae; phylum Streptophyta; class Zygnematophyceae; order Desmidiales; family Peniaceae; genus Penium; species Penium margaritaceum. Next base: position 19,858 of record SZWC01004774.1, on the reverse strand, counting down.
TGGGGGTGCGCGCGCCCGAATCGGAGAGCTTGTTGGGCGTTGGCTTTTGCTCATAGCGGGAAGCAGCATTCGATCAAGAACACCGCACAGCTCCCCCGGGGGGGTGTTGACGAAGGACTCTGGGGCGTTCGACAGCGGAACTTTGCTGAACGACTTCCTGCAGTCGGCCGCAGTAGGCGCGCCGGATCGGTGGAGGCTTCAATTTGTTTACTACGAAGAGCTCCGTTTGTGTCTGCTGATTCGCCGAACTCCGTCGCTCTGGGAAGGCTGCTGCGGCGAAGCTTCCAGGATGATCAAACGCGAGCAGTGTTTTCACGCCAGCAGCTAACCTCGTCAAGGCCTTTCCCGCCTCGCGCGGGGTGACTACGGCGGTACCGTCGGTCCCTTTCCACCTGACCCGGCATCGGATTTCCCCACCACAAGCAAAGTTTTCCGCACTGCATCGTCCCCGTCATGGTTCAGATCTGGCTCGCCACTGCGGCCGCCGCAGTGCCGGCACTCATCATCCGCCACTTGGTCCGCATGGCGCAGGGCAAGGACAGCGACCCGCGGCGGCGGCGGGACGGCACCGGCAAGTCAACTGGCAACGACCTGTTCGTGTGCGAGCGCGTGTGCACGAGCAAACGCATGCTGGGGCGCGTGGGCGCCTTCAGCAAGGACCCCACCCCCAACACGTGCGTGACGGTGTGCGGGGTTTCGGAGCTCGACGCGTGCACCGAAACGTGCCGACGCACGGTGTGCGTGAACCCCCACCACGTGCCCAACTGGAATGACGTGTGCATGCGGCGGTGCCAGGAGGAGTGCATGAAGGGAAGATAGCACATCACGCTCTCGACCAAGTTCTTTTTTTCTTCTTGTTCGTCTTCTTCTGCTTTTGGTTCTTTTGATCGTTTAGGCTTTGGGGTTTTGGTCTTGTAGGGATTACGCTGTGCGTGAACCCGCACCACACGCCTAACTTGAGAGACGTGTGTGTGTGGTGGTGCCAGGAGGAGTGCAAGGGAGGTCGCATTTTGGTATTCGTTTTCTCATTTTTGGTGTTGAGCATAGGTGGCAGCCGGAGGTGCCGAGATCATTTTCTGGACTGAAGCAAAGGCTTCGTGCACGGTGAAATCATCATTGAGGTTGCGCTGGCTGCACGCGATTCCGTAGATTCGAGTTGCCTGACTGGACAGAACTGGCAAGCCCTCTTCCTTTGGCTTGAAGTCACTGGTGGGTTCTCCCATCCATTTCCGGATCGAATCTACCTCTCTAGAGATCTTTTCCTAGTGTAGCATAGGAAATTATCCGCGTTGAGCAGAGCCGCTTGCCGAATGCATGGATGTCTTTACAAGTGCAATTGTTTTCATCAGAACAATGAATATCTGAACGATGTTTGAAAATCTCTCCGTATCTGCTGCGCTGCCTTGAACGCTCGAGCACCTCAACAGTGCCTTTGGGTCTGTATTAGAGTGTAGTTCTTGGCTTTACACCGCTTGACTTGCCTCCGCTTCGAGACCAAACAAAGGGGAAGAAGCAAGCAGGATGACAGCCGACGGCCATACATGCGGCATACTCTGTCCATCCATCCTTCTCAATGCAGTCTGAGCATGTGGTCCCCCATTCCCTTGATCCCTTCGCAGCTATATCCCTCTGCCCCTCCCTCCTCCTTGCTCATTTGTTTCTTCCCTTCCTTCAGTTCAGTCTCCAGATCTTCTCAATCCTCTGTGTACCTTCCCTCCTCCTCCTCCTCCTCCTCCTCCTCCTCCTCGTCCTCCTCGTCCTCCTCCTTGTCCTCCTCCTCGTCCTCCTCCTCGTCCTTCTCCTCCTCGCCGTCCTTCTCCTCCTCCATTCAACCTGCTTGCCATCACCCGTGGCCCCCAGCTCGCTTGGCGGGTGAGCGGGTGGGCGGGGAGGCAGGCAAGAAGATGAGGGGCTTGGCTTCCTCTGCCCGTCTTCTCCCTCCGCCTATCAGTATGTACGTTACTTGCCTGCCAGCTTTCCGCCTCCCCAGCCGCCCGCCCCCTCGTCCACCCACCATCCTGCCCCTCTTCCGGCCTTCCTAACCCACCTTGCAGGCACTCGCAGGTCCTCCCGTTGCCCTATCTCCTGCACACCTCTTGCGGATCTCTTGCCTCCCTGCCTACCTCTTGCCTCCCTGTCTCCCTCTTGCCTCCCTGCCTACCTCTTGCCTCTCTGCCCACCTCTTGCCTCCCTGCCTACCTCTTGCCTCCCTG
>SZWC01004773.1:91371-117654 GCA_023375785.1 Penium margaritaceum | reverse complement strand
GCCTGCAGCTACTTCCGTCGGTGCTGCATTGGGAGTGACAGGCGTTCGTCCCCCGACGACCGCGTCGCAAACCCTGAAAAGGAGAAGATGGGGCTATGCAATGGACAGGAGTGGAATGTGCAGTGCCGACCCTGCAGGCCATTTCGGTGTGCTGTTGCTGTGCCTGGGAACCCTTTTTTGGCAGTGGCAATTCACGCCACTCGTCTTTCGAGTCGCAAATGACGTCATCATGAAACGTTTGGAGAACTGATGACAGAATATGAGAAAGGAAATGTACTTGACCATCTTTAAAACCAAATATATATATATATGTAAATATATGTATACTCAATACGCCAGAGAAGGTGGTTTACAGATTCTGAAGGCCACTTCAACTTTTCAATCCGCGATTCAGCAAGCATTTCAAAGCAGATTGCCCCGAAAAGCGCCTCATGGCGCTGCTTGGATAGGGCCGCGGCTGGATGGGCGTGAGAAAGCCGGAAATTGACACTCCTACTGTGCTTACGTAGGAAAAGGAAGGCTCTCTCCTGTGTTCGTAATACTCAGCACGGGTTACTTTTTTCGTTTGAAAGTGACTATAAACGACGTTTTCGGGTTTCGCAACTACACCTCAACGAACTTGAGGACGCGCGGTGAACTATCAGCTGCGATTTCACCAGCACAGGTCCTTGTTCTAACTGGCTGAAGCTAGGGTTTCGTTTGCGCGTGGTCTTTGCGAGCCTACCTTCACCTCTCAATCCGACGGTGCAGAGTATAGTGGTATGGACAGATCGATGGGGTGAAGGAAAGATGGTAGGAATGTGTCAAATAAGTACGCGAGTTTCAGCAAACTCATGCCATTCGTCATAACAGAAGTCGAAATCCTGTTTGCAATTGCAGTCGACCGATGGGATGCGCCGAAGTCTTGTGTCACTAGTTGACCCCAACCGCAAACATCCAGCCGCGAAACCAAGCGCGGGATGGCATCGAGGAGGAGTGCGAATATCTCGCCAATTGATTCTCTTCCAGCCGCGGCCAAGGTTTCCCTCCGCGAGACGGCGCATGGTAGTGGAGCTCTAGGAACAGGCGGCCTCGGTTCTCCTAGTACGCATTAGCAATGCCGCGTAGGATGGGGAGTGCTGGGCAGCGGAGAGAAACTATACACCACTGGTGTCAACAAAAAGGAGCCAACAAAATCGGCGGTGGTGCTTTGATAATTTGGAGGACTGCACGGCGATCGTGTGTCAATCGATCGGTCGATCACCACGAGAGAGAAATCGTGCACAGGCGTCCAAACGGCTGCACCATCGCGAATTTGCGAATACGTAAACACATTAAGGGTTTGGACGAGGTAGCCGTCGTCGACTCGTCGCGAAAATGATCGTAGAGCAACATGCCATGCTCAAGAGATAAAAACGGAATGTTGAAGATCGTTCGATCGGGGCCGTCTGACTTAGGTAGCCTTCCGCTTGGCAAGATCGTTATTCTTCCGTCTTTTGGGAATGTATTGCAGGAAGGGGACCTCGAGATAAGCCGACGCCACATGCCGTTACGTTATGATCCTTCGAAAGTCAATGCGGGCGAAGGGATTGACCAAAGAGCACCTCGTCCAGCATTGCCGGCGCCTCCGGCATTTGTCAGGTTTGACGGCCGGCATTGTGGGAAAGGTGAAGTCCAAAAACATGAAACTACGATGAAGCATTCACTTTTTAGCACAGGGTCTACACCAACTGAGGTTTACCTCGGAGCTACCTCGGTATTGAGACAATCCCGGTGGTTAAGCCCGGCACTCAAGTGTTGGAATAACGGTTGAAAGGAATGAACGACTGGGTATCACCAAAAAAAAATAATAAATATCCATTGGAACATGATATCATGAAAAATTCAAGGATATCCTTCAAATGTTTCTAAAGGTACATAAACTAACAGTCAAAGGGAAGAAGAAGGGATTCATGGTTTTTGCCTCTTTTCGCTAAGAAGAATTATAATTCATGCAAAATGTATTTTTGGAGATCCAAAAATCCATGTACGGGTATAGAGGTGACAAAATGATGTGCCCATTGTTCGTGCAATATGAGATGGAAAACGTCGAGGGCAAAAGGATTGATACAAGACAATGGAGCACAAAACTTTCATGGTTTTCATTCGTTCAATCAAGCTTCCCCCCTTATCTAATGGTACCGTAGTGCCCCTTACATTCCACTCTTTTTTAGAATTGAAGAAAGTGGCAGTTACATTCGACTATCATTTTCAGCCTTGGAATTTTCGATCTGTTTCGTCCAAATCTCTTATATTTTTTTGGCTTTTTCATCTGGTAGAGTTACCCGTTCATATCCTTTGCGTCTCCGCAGAACTTTGGAATTCAAGTCTTGAAAGCTCGAACATTGGGAGCGACCTCACACCTCGTGACTCGCCTCGACTTCTGGGTTTGCGGCCAGCATTGCCGACTCCTCCGTCGCTAGCTTTTCACGTTGCTAAAAATCACGCTGTGTGCCACGTTCTCTTGCAGTTCATGTGGGACTACATGCGAAACGTTGATATCTCACGTTCCTCTCGTAGTCCTGGAGAGATTGCACTCAGAACGTGAACTAGTGCGTATAAAGATACTATTTTTGCAATTTTGAGAGTGATTCGTCAAGAATTATTTAGGTTCCTGAATGGTTGAAGGAAACTAATTATTTCAGCCAAATGTATGGGGCACTACGGTAGCTAAGATGAGGGTATGAAGGTATGAAGTATTAAGCATCTCATCGTGCACCTGTATCATATCAGCATGTGTGTGGATATGCATACCATTGAGTCAAAGGGGATTGTTTTGATGTTAGAAATCCTCGTCTTTTTGTACAGCTTTTAACAAGGCATTGGGCTATGCGGTGAGGGGATGCAGAAACCCCAAAGCAATGTCCAATGGACAATGTATTTTGCACAAAGAAAAACGACAAGTACAGTGCTTCAAAAGGCAGAGAGGCCGTGAAGATAAAATTGAAAACGAAGAAATGAAGTAACAAAAGACAAGTTTATAGGTATGGTTTCACCCACACGCTTGCAACTATGCACACAAGTTGAACCAACCAGCTAGAAAATAGACTAAACGGCAGCAAGCTCCTAAATTGTAACACAACACGTCAATCGTAAAGGCTCCTCGGTTTTCCGAATGAAAACCAAAACAAGTACCAGGTGCATAAACAAAAACGCTGTGGAAGCGGATCATAAACAAGCAATGATGGAGCCGTTGAGAAAGTGGACCCCAAATGTGGTCATCGAGAAGACTCTGACCAGCACGTGAGGGCGCGCCAGCTAGTGTCAACGTGGTCAAAGTAGCCGTTGAATGTCCCTGTATATTGGAGAGCCCTGGAGACAAGTCCAAAGGTCATCGTGACTCACACATCAACACTTCCCCATGACCAGCAGACGCCAGTCACCACAAGCAAGCAAGGATTGCAAAACGATGGCAACATCAGCGCATGGCAACGAACACGAGACAAGACCATTGAAGAACTGTTGATGGAAAAAGGAATCACCAAGAATGGGGTACAAATCAGGTAGGAGCAAGAGCATACGCAAGAAGACCACACTGTGTACCACAAACTTGAACTTGCTAGTGCACAACGCTTTGGCAAGGAAGTCTGCACGCTCTTGGCACGTATCAATACCCATGACAGAGACATTGCCACATGAAACATGCTCGCGTACAAAGTGATGCTCAATGTTGATGTGGTTTGTGCCCATGTGACACATATGCCATCATGCTCTACTCTATGGCGCGTGCTCTCATTGTCGTAGCAGATGGTAATGTAGCAGATGGATGGCCACAACTGCATGACACGGCACAACCAGATTCTCTCACAGACCCCATTCCCAAATGTATTAGACTCCACCTCAATCCACCTCAGCACTACACAACCTTGCTTGCCACTCTTCCACGAGATAGCTCTACCTTCGACGAAGAAGATGTACCCGAAGTGGCTACGCACATCGCAATCATGGACCCAATTGCTGTCAATGTATCCGTCAACAACGATAGATGGTTGTACGCGAAATTGCATGCCTTGGCATGGGAAAAATACGGCATACTGCACAATTCACATAGAAGCCTCTACATGGAGTTGAAGCAGTTGTTGTGAGAATCATGATAAGATGTTCACAGCAAATGAAGCATCTTTGCGCATCGTGGTCCCAAGGAACATCATGGAACCAGTGTCCTGGAGGTACGTCGTGACATTGACAGGCTCCCCCAGACAATCTGAGTCTACTGACGTGAGAAGCCTCTGCCCGGCAGTCGTCATAGGTGTGGATGAAGAGGAGATTGTGGCAAACACGTCCGAAAAACGCTCCTCCAACGTCCTAACATAACCAGCCTGATGGACATGTAGTGTTTGACGCTGGCAATCACGCTCAATCTCTATTCCAATGAAGACACGAGCTAGACCAATTCCTTCATTCTGTAAACAAATCAGAGGAGATCCATCATAGCCTGGACAGCTTGCAGATTGGGGGACACAATCAAGAGGTCATCGACATAGACCAGGTTAGAGACGAAGGGTATAGAGAAGGCACTCATGAATAGAGATGGATCCACTGTGCTGTGGTGATACTTGCCCCGCTCCAAGGTTCCAATGATGTGGGTATTGCTTCAGAGCATACAATGCGCCAAACTTTGAAGTCTCGTCCTCAAGCCCTAGAGGTTGGATGAGAAAGGTCTCTTCCTTGCGTTTGCATGGAAGAAGGCATTGTTGACGCCAATGTCCTGGAGCTTCCAATCAAGCTATGCCACCGGACTCAAGAACACCTTTGCAGTGGTGTGCTTGCCAACATGAGCAAAGGTGGCATCAAATTTCACACTAGGCACTTGGGTGGTTCCCTTGGCTGTGAGATGGACCTTGTACTATTCCCCTAGGCCCATGGGCCTCTCTTTTCTTTGAATCACCCAACAAGTTGATGTGGCCTTATGACCAGGCGGGAGCTTCAACTGATTAACCTTATTCACCTCGATTGCAACAAGTTCCTTACACATAGCATGCTGCCAGAGTGATGCATCTGCAACGGAGTGTGATTGTTGCACTGTGTACCGTTCAAGAACACGTGTTGTGGTATCAATCGCAACCAGTGCGGTGGCAACTGAGGAGCAAAGACGAGACAAAGTAGACCCAAGTGTCGCAATGGCTCGGTGGAGCTCATCAGCGGTGAGAGAATTCCTAGCATAGTGTTAGGCTGCACCACAGTTGCCACGAGGCCAAGAGCGTCAAGACTTGAGAAAGGACTAGGTTGTGGATGGACTTACCACAAGGACCTTGAGGAATGACCAGAGACTGTACGACTGGCAGACAAGACACAATGAGGTGGAGACTACAACGATCAAAGACAATTGCTTGGCACACAAACAAACGGTGACAAGTCCGGGGTCTACAAGGGTGCGACTAGGTCTGCTGCCAATGGGACCACAACCTAAGACGCATGAGATGACATACGTGATGATGCAGACGCGACAAGAATTGATGCTGGCAACAATGACGATGCAATAGGAGGCGACAATAGTGACAAGATAGATGCAAGAGGAGATGACGATGTAGATGCAATAGGAGATGACGCTGGCAACGATGTATATGCAACAAGAGATGATGCTGGTGACGACGCCGATACGACAGGAGATAACACTTGCTAGAACAAAGATGCGACAGGTTATGATGCCGGCGACGATGTAGAAATGACAAGAGATGATGCAGGTGACAATGCAAATGCTATAGGACATGACACCGGCAATGACACAATGGGATATGGAGTGTAACCACTACCAAAGGGCACTCCACATACACCACCTCCCCGTGGACTAGAGAAGGGTTAAACCAATGTGATAGAATGAGCAATGTTACAAGAAAATGTGCTCTCAATGAAGAGAGCTTCACGACACTTGACAACCCGACCACGGACAAGGTCCCAAAAGCGCTAGGCCTTAGATTGAGAGGACATACCAAGGAAAGGGCAGAGACGACCTCAAGGAAACAGCTTGCCATCGAGTTGGTCCCTAGGGAGTAAGACGAAAGCGACGCTGTCTTAGACACGAGCAAGGTGAAGGTCAACATGACGACCATACCACCACTCGAACGGTGTGACATGACGAGGACCGTGGGGAACACAATTTCATACTTACATCATGTAGGACATGGCCTCAGACGCAAACAATGGACATAGCCAGAATCAACAAGAAGGGTGCGAACACCTTCAGCAACAATGTGGTTCTAACTTTCTAACACTCTGTTCTGTTGTGGTGTACATGGAGCAGAGAGTTCCACATGCAACCCTTGACACTGGAGGAAGCGGGTCGTGGAACCCATGAACTCCCCAACACGATCGGAGTGAACCGCTAACAGCTTATGCTTGCAAGGACGCTCAGCCTAGACAAGCCAACACTCGATCGTAGGCCCAATATCGCTTTTCTAGTGAAGGACAAAGATCCAACTAAATCGAGAGGAGTCATCCGTAAGTCATAAGATGTACAAACCAACACTTCCCATAAATTAATAAGGGAGAAGGTCCATGGAATCTGCATGGACAAGGACCATGGGGTACAGCGTACGAGAGTCAGACAAAGGAAACCACCAGCGATACAACTTGTCTCGTGTGCAATCAAGACAGTTAGTAATGCATGGTGCATGGAATGTGCCAAGATCAAGACTAACTTCATGCCGATGACGCAAGAGGCTATAGATGGCAGTTGTATGCACGTGACACAACCAGCGATGGAACAAATGTGTGTGTAGCAAAGGAGCAACATGCACATGTGCTGTCGTAGCGGCATAGGGTGACATTGAAAACAAGGTCACAAGGTACAATTTTTCGTAATGCATACGACGAAAAACAACTACTGCAACGACACAATGCCAACGCCACGAGAGGAAACGACATCCATGCCTTGATCATCCATGGAAGTGACAGACAACAAGCTGACCTAAGCGCACGGACAAAGAGGATATCAGGCAAGAAGACATCACCTGACTGACCAGCAAAGCGCACAACACAAACACCTTAAACTGAAAACATCTGGCCAAAACCATTGTGGACAAAGCGCACGTCACCAACAGGCCCCAAGGTTGAAAATGCGGCACAAAATGTCGACATTTCATGAGTGGATCGAAATCGAAGATCTAGAAGACACTTGACACAGGAGACATAGCAGTCACGTAACACTGTACGACGTTGCAATCAAGGAAACGAGAGGACACAACATAAAAAGAGGTCATAACAATGAAATAGGACCAATCGCCAATGCTCAATCCAATCCACTAACAACATAGCCCCACGATCTGACGTGCCCGGAAAGGCTCCATCCGATGAACGACTATGATCCCGTACTCAACAATCAAATTCACACCCGAGTGGAAATCCTAAGGCCGTGGATGGGAAGGGGATGTGGAGGTCAGTGTAGATGTGTCAAGGCCGTGCGGCAGCTCGGGAAATGACCAAGCAGGTGGCGGGGAGAGTGATGGAGCAGCGGACTTGTGCTACCATGGAGGGGTGTGCGATGAAGAAGGCGGTCCATAGACCGTAAGGTAATGCGACGGCAGTAGCCAACGTCACCCTGGGTGGAGTACTGCCACTACCAAAGTGGCTGGCACAAAAATCCAATGGAACATCAAAATCATTAAGGACATTATGATGGTGCTCTCCCACCATATGGGGTCAGACACCCACGTGTGAGGGACTCGACCAAAAAGGATGGAAGTGAAATGGGGCCGTATTTCATTCTGAGGTAACGGGACAAATCCGCGAATGCCCGTGTCTCAACCACGTGTAGAAAAGTATGAGAGAAAAGAAAAGGGAAAAGCATAGAAAAATAAAATTAAAAAAGAGAAAGAAGAAGAAGAAGGAAACAACGGAAAACTTTAAGAACCAACAAGAATTCGGCAATGGGGGTCAGATCCAGGTTCACCCGGGTTTTGAGAGGGGTGATAAGACTCACCTCCTCTCCCCCATCTTTTCTTCATTTTGAAATGAGGGTGCACTCGACCCTCGCTGGAAAAAACAAGAAGGCAAGCCCGTCAATTGACGAACTCGTTGGTCGCCCGCCCCCGTCAACAGGCAGGCTCGAGAAGTTGTGGAGTAGCTTCTCGCAGGCTAACGAGCGTTGTCGGTGGTGGCAAGCATAGTTGTTGTGCCCGCTGCGGCTGCTACAATGGGTGCTACTACTGCTATGTTTATAGCAAAAACTAGTGCAATAGTTGCCTTTGGAGTTGTCGCTGCGAATGCGGCTGCTGCTCCAACGGTTGTTGTTGCAGCGATTGCTGCTATAGCTGTTATTGTAGCTGCTGTAACTACAGTTGTTGCTACTATAACAGCTATTGCTACAGCTAGTATTGGAGCTGCTCATGCGAATATGGCTGCTGCTACTGTTGATGCAGTGGTTGCTGTTGCAACGATTGCTGTTATAGCTACTAATGTAGCTACTGTTGTAGCTGACGGTATGAGTGCTCTTATTGCTCCTACTCTTATTGCTGCTTTTGCTGTTATTTCCGTCGTAGCTGCTTGTGCTGGTGCAGCTTATGTTGCTGCTCCTCTGAGTGTTGCAAGAGGATGTAGTACAGCCAGGACGTTGGCGCCGCCATAGCTGTTGCTGCTAGATCTCATGCTGCTACTCTTGTTACTGTAAGTATTGCTGAGTGGATTTTCACATGTTGGAATGAAAGCTACCGGGTGCAACAGCTATGGCATCATCGGCTTCTGATGCTACGGAGGTGGCCTCAACAAAAAGGAACTAGATAGTGTGCAGGTTGGGGCAGTGACGTTGTCGATGCAGCGTGCGGGAATCCATGCTCGTTGCTTAGTCTGTCCCTTTAGTCTACTGTACTAGAGTTGAAGTCTGGAAGCTCTGGTTTGTTACTCAGAAGTGCGCGCACCATAGTGAGCACCAAAAAGCAGATAGAATGAAGCAATGACTCAGTAGGAATGAAGAATGAGCAATAAACTGAGACCCCTCTCAGTTCTAGCCTTACCTCAACTCTATGAGGCTTGTTACTCAGAAAACCAGCCAACTAGGAAAATCTTGTCTAGGAGAATTTTGTAGGTGAGCCTTGCCAGACACCAGACAGCCCAAAACCCTAGCGTTGTCCGCTTTGCCTAAAAACTGGACTACACCAAAATAGCCATGCGGCAAACGCAGTCGTGCAGTTAGAATCAAAAAGAAAAAGAGCTACGCGGATTTACAACTGGAAAAACTCAGGCGTCGACTACACTATTTCAGAGAGCCAACCACAACTACTGATGATGTGACAGCCAAGGGTAGCTGCCGATGGAGATGGTCGTGTGAGGGTACAGTATCAGAACCACAAGGAGAAGGAGAACCACACGCTTGGCTTCACGGCGACACGTCCACTCCACCGAGGAGCGCCTTGTCGGCTTCAACGTCCATCCAGTGAGTCATCTGCATGAGCATGTTCACCAGTCGAGAGGTCACAGTATGAGTCAGTGAGGCTGTACACAGATAAAACAACAACAGTCCCCCATGATCCAAAGGCGTTAGTGTACATGAGCATGCACAAGTGATGCTCCCCCATGCTCCTTGACCCAACACTCAGTACAAGAACAACAAGAGACGGATAATATGTACAATGAGGATAAGCAACGAGAACCCATGCAGGTGGAAGAGTCACACCCCACGCATTCAGGGTAGCAATCCAACCATACTCATACCCTTCTTGAACGAGTTGCACTTAAGGGCCTTGGTGAGAAAGTCAGCCAACTGCTTCACAGTCTCAACCCACATGATGTGAATGCTTCCCTTATGCAACAAGGAACACACGTATTGATACTCAACATTTATGTACTTCGTGTCTACATAGTCTAAATCATTGTTATCGACAGTTACAACGGCACTCTTGCTGTCACAATGCAAGGTGATGGGCGACATAGGCCAACGCAACTCATCCAAAAAACGATGCACCCACACACTCTCACATGTACCAATGCCAAAAGCCACATACTCTGCCTCTGCTGTACTACTTGCGACACATCCTTACTTCATGCTACGCCATGAAACTGCCGTACCCCCAATGAGAAAGATCTAACCACTGAGGCTCTTCCCATCTAGAATCCCTACCCAATCACTCTCAGTGTAGCCCATAGCTACCATGGAAGGTTGTTGAGGGAAAGTGAGGCCTCGACATGGGGTGGAGACCACAAACCGCAGCACGAAGACGGCTTGATCAAGGTGCAGCTAGTGTGGAGCCTGTGAGAAGTGCATAAGGACATTCACAGCAAAGGCGATGTCGGCCCGTATGGTGGTGGCGAGAAACATGAGTGACCCGATGATGTGGAGGAACGTCGTGATGTCCACCCCTCCCAAGGCGTTGGCGTCAGTAGCCTTCGGCTTCGCCTGCCCATCTAGGGCCGTCAAGATTGCAGCGCTAGGGACTATGGTCAAGAGATCGGCAAAGAGGTCAGCGAGAGTCTAGACATATGCTGCTTGATGTACTCGCATGATGTTATGTGCAAGATCATGCTCAATCTCTATGTTGAGGAACACCTGCGTTGGCCCAAGATCCTTCATCTTGTAGGTCGCCTTCAGCAACTCCTTTACCTGCTCGACAGCAGCAAGGTCGGGAGACGCGATGAGTAGATCGTCCATGTAGACGAGGATCATAGCAAAGGGATTCCTAGAAGGAGTGATGAAGACTGAAGGGTCTGTAGTGTAGTAGAGAAATCTGCCCTTCCAAAGGGTACGGCTGATCTCGATGTTCTAGCACTGAGGAGACTGCTTGAGGCCATACAGAGCCTTTTGCACTCGCCAGAATCAGCTCGTCCCATCCTCAAAGCCTGGGGGTTGGTGTCCAGGGTGCCATCTTGCTTCCACTCTTGGCAAAACACCCACTCCCTATCACCTTGCGACCATGGGGGAGCTCTACGAGCTCGTACACTGCGTAGTCATTTTTGGCAACAAGCTCCTCCTGACATGCAGCCTCCCATTGGTCTACATCAAGAGTAGCACCGGCCTCATGAGGCTCTGTGGGTCAGGTGCTAGTGGGGAAGGACGTGCATTCAGCACATGGGTAGCGCAAAGTCCTGAAGGAGCCTGAGCTAGGTTAGCGAAGACTGCAAGGCGATGCTCCTCGGAGATGAGAGTATAGCCAAGGGGTGAGCTTGGGTGAGTATCCTGAGTAATGAAGCCAAGGGCCATCAGGCCAAGAACCTTGATGCCAGGCTCGCCGTTTTCAATAGTGTAAAGGGAGGAAGGTTTGTTGAAGGGTGTGCTAGAGGCACACCGGGGAGCCCTAGTGCAAGGACCCGGGGGCGACGCCACCTTACGGGACCAGAAAATGCCACCAGGAGCAAGGGTGTAGACCTGCTATGCTAGGGTGCCAGTGATGGAAAAGGGAGTCCAACAAGGACGAGGTGGCAAGGCGGGGGTAGGCACCGGGTTCAATGTCAAGGAGCCATTAGACACGGGCAGATCCACGGGGTTGGGTCCATCGGAGGCAGGAAGGGGGTCAGCCAAGAGGTTAGGTTGGGCTGAGGACTTAGCGGAGGACTCCGTCTTTTACAGGTGCGTGGCATCGCCAGTAGGGAAACTGGGCGGCAAGGTGGATGGCAAGGAAGGAGCATCCAAGCCATCAGTTGTCTAGGGTGTAGATGCAGGCAAGACGACCTGTGCTTCTGCAGCTAGAGCGGCTAGGCGACAAGTATCTCCCCCATGAGACAACAACAAGGGAAGCAAAGGAGAGGTGGATCGGACACAAGGGAGGTCACGAGGAATGAGGTTCTCAAACAACAGGGCATCGCGAGACTCAACAACGCGATGGGGGACTGGGTCCTAGAAGTGCCATGCCTTGGACTGACGCGAGATACTGACAAAGGTGCAGAGTCAACCGTGAGGGGCAATCTTGCCATCTCGTTGGTCCTCTGTGAGCCAGGCGGTAGCAACGCACCCCAAGGCACGAGCAGACCAAAGATCGCCCCACTGACCGTACCACAATGTGTACGGCGTGACTTGGCGAGGAAGGGGACCGTGTGGAACGCGGTTCTAGACCCAGGTCATATAGGAAATGGCATTAAAGAAGAGGCCCTCAGACAAACCGGACTCGACACGCATGGTGCGGATAGCATCGGCCATGGTGCGATTCCAACGCTCGGAGACACCATTATGTTGCGGTCTCCCAAGGGCGGACGTCTCATGACGGACCCCAAAGCTGGGGAGATAGGCAGTAGTTTCCCCCATGTACTCGTCATCATGGTCATACCAAAAAAGGCAGAGGGTATGACCGCACTCGCGCTCAGCCGCGAGGTGCCACGCACGGATGGCGAAGGCCACGTCGCTCTTCCAGCGGAGGCAGATGACCCAGTGATAGCCAGAGTAGTCATCTGTCAGGGTCAGCACATACTGGCCCCCCTCGACCACGGATGCAACGAGGAAAGGGCCCAGGAGGTCCGAGTGGACAAGCTCCAATAAGTGTGTGGCCCAAGCAAAAGGACGCATGGTAGGAGGCTCGGTGGATCTTGCCCTGGGTGCACTCAATGCACTTGGTACGGCAAGGCCAGTAGAAAGTGGAGGGATCAAGTCTGAGCACGGCCTGGGTGCGGAGCATGCTATTGACAGCATCGAAGTGTACGTGGCAAAGGCGTCGGTGAAGGAGGTACACGTGCTAGGGGGAGAGAACATTGGTGATAAACACATGTGTATTGTCCGACAAGGGAGGGGACATGGATCAAGGAAGTCAAGTGGCGTGCTAGAGGTTGTCATGACAAACAGCACGAAACATGATCTAACCGCACGGGCGAAGGGAGACAGTGTCAATACCACACGAGTGACGGACGTCAATGCTCATGAGGTTAAGAGCCGTGACAGAAAGGAGGCGGAATTCCAAACCCGCCACATAGAGAACACGAGTCACAAAGACGTCACCGGATGGACCACAAAAACAAACGAAGCCAACACCACTGACCGGCAAGATCTGCACAGACCCTGTCCGGACACTATGAACATTCCCAACGGGACCAAGCATGCTAAACGCCTGGCGACAGGACGTCATGTGATGCGTGGCTCCGGAGTCGATGATCCAGGTGCCATCGGGGCCACGGACTGAGGCCGTGACATTACAGTGAGTAATAAAATAGGACACGAGAAGGGAGACGGAGGTCGCAAGCTGAGCGGACAGGGCAGAGGTGAAACGATCATGTCAGTCATCCAACCAGGCGACATCATCCAAAGTCGGCCTCGAAGGACAACAAGCGACTTCCCCGAGGTCTTCTCGGGGGTCAGTCTCTGTCTGGCAGTGGGAGACCTCTCATCTAGCAGTCACACAACTCGTACTTCCCTGGGGAGGAGGCGTGAAGCTGAGCTACATGGTGATGAACCTCTCCAGATCGTGGATTGGAGCGGCGGAGTCGATGAGTGCCACGGACTGCAGGGTCACAGTGCTAGAGGGGGGATACGAGCTCCACTGGACGAAGGTTGTGGGTAGTAGACTTGCGGCCCGCAGCATACTGTTGCTAGTGCACCAATAAAGTATTCGGCTCTGGCTGTGGCGGCACATACTACTGCGACAACTACGGATGGAGAAGGGATAGTAGAAGTTGCGGTCGAGACTAAGGAGCCGACTGTAAGGTGGAGTAGGTGGTGGCTACAGTGCTGCTAGGTTAGAAGGGAGGGTATGTGGCAGCAGTGGTGGTGCCAAGGTAGTGCGCACGCTGATGGCACAAGGCGGCAAGAATGCAGGCCTTGGTAGTAGGGATTCGGCACGTGTACCACCCGTGCCCCGTCTGGCCACAGTTGTGGCACGTTAGGATAGTGCCACTAGAGGAAGAATGCTACTCCTTACCCTTGCCCTTCCTACCCTTCTTTCCTTTGCCCTTGGCACTGACGGGGGAGGAAGTTCTAGGGGAAGGGGTGGAGGAGCCGGCGGAGGTGGCTGCTTTGGTCACAGAAGAGCCACCACGCTCAAGCTGTGTGTCCTTGTGTGCTTCCTCCAAACTGATGAAGAGGTCTCACTCCCAGGTTATGAAAGTGACCTTGGCCGCCAGCGCCTCGAGGATAGGTAGGCTGTAGGGGACGAACATGTCTGTAAACTCACGAATGGCACCATTCTTCATGGTGAGGAGGGCAGCAAGAAGGGGAGGTGCGGCTATTTTGAGTCAGCGCAGGATGTCCTGTGCACAACGCAAGTAAGTGGTGAAGGACTCAGATTCCCTCATGTGAAGGGAGCTGAACTCCTTCAGGAGGCGGCTGACAACTGCCTGGCCGGAGGCGCGATACGACCGCGTCAACGTGTCCCAAGGCCTCTGAGGGTCAGCGATGGTGTCGGTAGTGGCATCATCGAGAAATGGCTCAAGGGCGGTACGGTCAGCATCGGGTGCGCCGAGTTTTTCAACGAAGACGGTGCTACTCGCCTCAATCGCCTACTCCGGAATGGCGTCGTCATGCGGAAGGTTGTAATACAGCCACAGGCCCTCCCCGTATGCCCAGATGCGGTACAGCAGTTCCCAAGATGGGAAATGGTCATCTTCAATGAGGGAAGGAGGAGGGGACTCGAAGTCCTTGCGCTGAGAGGGGCCGGTCACTCCAGTGCTTAGGACGCTCTTAACTGTCTGCAGCTGTTGTTACACCTACTGTTGCGCTGTTGTCTTTGCTACCGCAGTCAGAGCAGGACCATGCTATCCGGGGAGGATAGTCTGGCTGGTGTTGGTTGCTGCAAGCATCTGGCACAACTGATCGACCTAAAACTGCAGATCCGTTAAAGGATCTGCAGTGGGGGATTCTGTAGAGCTATCTTGCATGCCGGTGGCTTTGTCTTGGCTTGGCATTGCGGCTGCTGCTGAGGCTATTGATGCCTCTACTGCCGCTGTGGCTACTGTTGCTGCTCTTGCTTCAACGGCTACTACTGCTGATGTTGTTGCTGCTGCTCCCGCTACCACTGCTGCTGTTGCCGCCACCGCTACTGCTCCTTCAGCTACCGCTGCTACAATTGCCGCTGCTGCTGCCATTGCCGCTGCTGCTGTTGCAGCTGCTGCCGTTGCTACTGCATTTGCTGCCGCTGCTGCTGCCACAGCTGTTGCTGTCACGACTGCTGCTGCCGCTGCTGCTGTTGCTGCTGCCGCCCCACGGCAAGTTGGTGCGCAATCTCCCCGGTTTTAATCGGACCACTCTCATCACCTACCTCTCGATTAGAGGTGGATGATGAAAGTGGTCCGATCAAAACTCTGACTGTGTTTCTCGCTGACTTGGGATGGTGGCAAAAATTGACCATAGTCCAGAAATTTGACAAAGTGCTGAAATTTTAAATTTCAAAATTTTAGCACTTAACAATCAAGGTTGTCCAAATCAAGCGAGTGTTGGACCACAAGTGCGACTGACTGTGCTGAAGACAGTGGTAAAAGTCTTGGCATGAAAAAGTGAAAACAAATTACCAAAACGACCTGATTTTCTGCTCTGCTTGAAATGTTAAAAGTATCCGGATCTGTGATGCGGGACGATTAATCCTGGAGGCTACATACCAACAAACGAGCCAAGTATGGTGACTATGGAAATCTTGTGACCAAAACTTTGCAACAATTGTATGCGCGCATTTATTTATGCCTGTTTGTGTCCGGTGCAATCACGCATAGGGGACGTGGGTGGCTGACGCGATTTGCGTCTATATCTCCTCCTCGTCCATGCAGCTTCTAGGAAGGTGCGAGAAAGGGGCAGTAGCTACAGACGGTGCTCCTGCCTTCTTCCTCTCCCTCTTGGGTGTCTGCTGCTGCCGCTACTGCTGCTCTTTGCTGTTGCAGCTATGTTTGACACTGCTGCTATTGCTGTTGCTGCCACTACTGCTGCTGCTTTCGCTGCCACTGTTGCTGCTGTCGCCGCTGTTGCTGTTGTTGCTACTACTGTGGCTCACTCATACCTCTGGTTGACGTTGCCACATGTGTCATCACCAGCAGGTTGCCTGAAATCGTTGTGCTGGCCGCTCACCTCCTTACGTCAAACGTAGGAGTTAGAGCAGCCGAAAAAAATCTGACAGCATTTCCCCTCGCCAAGTGGCCGCGGGAATTTTTCTTACGCCGCCACAAGGCAGGTCACCACAGTTGGAAAAAATGTGGCAGTATTTCCCCTGCACTAGCACGTATGGGAGGTCCACCGGCGTAGTCAAGAACCTGTACGCCACTGCTGCTGCTGCTGCTGCGGCTGCTGCACTACGCCTATGATACCAGAAAAGGAACTAGCTAGTTCGCTGGTTGGGGCAATGGAGTTGTTGATGCACCGTGTAGGAACCCACACTCGTTGTGCAGTGTGCTCCTTTTTGTTGCATTGGAGTCCAAATCTGAGAGCTTTGGTTTGTTACTCAAAAGTGCGTGCGCCAGAATTAGCGCTAGAAAGCAGCACGAATGAAGCAGTGACTGATTAGGAATGAAGAATAAGCAACTAAGTGAGACACCTCTTAATTCTAGCCTCACCTAAACTCTGTGAGGCTTTGTTACTCAGAAAACCAGCCAAGCAGGAGAATCCTATCATTATCTTGTTTGGCGGAATTTTCTAGGTGAGCCCTACCAGACACCAGACAGCCCAAAACCCAGGTGTTGTCCGTTTTGCCTAAAAACTAGACCACACCAAAATAGCCATGCTGCGAACGCAGTCGTGCAATTAGAATCAGCAAGAAAAATAGCTGAGGAGTTATGGCTGGCTGAAGTCAGGCATCGACTACACTATATTAGAGAGCCAACTACGACTACTGATGACGTGACAGCAAAGGGTAGTTGCGCATGGAGTTGGTCGTGCAAAGGTATAGTATGAGAAGCACGAGAAGAAGGAGAACTACAAGCTTGGCTTCACGGCGACACGTCCACTCCAACGAGAAGCGCCCCATCGGCTTCGACGTCCAGACACTTAGTCATCTACACAAGCATGTACACCAGCCAAGAGGTCAAAGTATGAGTCAGTGAGGGAGTGCACAGTTAAAACAACATAAACCGCCACCACGACTTGCATGTTGCTGCCAAGAAGGGAGTCACTATGAGAGAAGCTTCCAAGAAAATTCTGTAGTATTCTTCCTACGGCCGTGCCGGAGGACTACTTGATGAAAGTGTTGTGATTTGTGACGTTCTTGTCGACCTGTGCAGTTTACTGTGACCACTCGGCCGTGTCCATGCTCGTGCAGATCCCTAATGCGGACCCATGTGGCACCGGGACGTCGTCTGGTGGTGGACTACCTACTTGGACCTGATCGACGGTCGCCCCAGAGTCCTGGATGCTGTCTGGGACCTTCTACAGTTTTTCAACAGCTTGTAGGATTTTATCGGTGGACTGACCGTGGGCCCGATTTGCATGTTTTTGCATTGTGTGTCCATCGTTTTTTGCCCGGTGCATGCATGTGACCAGTCGTAGCATCCGGCTTGAGATTTTGCATGTGTAGGTTCAGACGGCATAGCGTTCTGACTTGTCTACGCTGAGTTAAGGCTAAAATAGTTTTTTTTTGGCCGGTTTTAGGACAGATCTTGCACTGCCGCGTGTGACACCCGCCGTGCGTCGCGGCAGGTACTTCTGCCATGGACCTGTTATTTGTCATTTCTCTCTGCAAATGCTATTGAAGCATTCTGACACTTTGCCTTGTGTCGCCTAGCCAGACCCTTGCCGTTGTGTGTACGACTTGTGACTATCGTCATCGTCTGACAAGGCACTGACGCCTAGTCAGCAGCAATATTGCTAGGTAGCTTCCATGCATCTACTCATGGTACGAGAGTAGTGAGACCCCTCTTGCTGAGCTGTGCCACAGAGACGCAGCACCGGCAGCAATAGTTAGAGTCACCGCAGCCGTCGTATCCTGGGACTTGTTGCAGCCGTTTTCAGCAACGACATCATCACACAGTTCCCACCACCTCATCGGCGTACACTAGCTCCAACAGCCAAGCCAAGCAACAGCAGCACCAGCACCGGATGGCAGCTCCAGCTGTATCTGGCTGCCAGCCGATACCAAAAAGAAGGGAGTAGCAGCTCGCAGCAGCAGCTTGCGGCAGCCGTTGCGAGAACAGGCAGCGTGCGGCGGCAGCAGATCGCAGCAGCGGCGACATTAACAGCCGTAAGCAGATACAACAGTGCAGTAGCGGTAGCGCAAGCAGCATCAGCACAGTAGCAGCATTACAACTCCTACAGCGACAGCAGCAACACCTGCGTAGCTGCGCAAAAACTACACAGTACTGTGCAGAAAACTGCAAAGCACTGCACACGCCTATGTGGCACTACGTAGGCCTACGTAGTCCCTACGCAGCCGCAAGCAGGGGATGACAAGGTCACCTCCACCAGTCAAGCGAACTTTGCATGACCTCCACACAAAAATCGCTAGCATGAAATACGTTAGTATAAAAACGGCTAGCGTTTTTTTGCTAGCGTAAAAAATGCTATCGTCATCATCGACTCTATTGACGTCAGAAATTGTATGGTCAAAACGCCATTTTTCTAATGTTTCAACTCCTTGAGAAACGGTGTTGGTTTCTTGTTCAGAGCATTTTTACTTTTGGGCCCAATACTGAGAGCTGACATGGTTCCGACTAGTGACAAGGACAAAGGACCACCTGATCCCTCCTCCTCCTCCTGATGGGTCCTGAGCCCACGCTCGCAGGCCATTGAGGACCTACGGAGTCAGCAGGATGAGATAAGTCACCTACAATAGCATCAGACCGCACGCTCACTGATCTTCTTCGGAGTGAGTCCAAGGTCCCACAGCAGATGTCGGAGGGGGACGACAGTGTCACATCTTATGCACAGCAATGAGCATCTACACGATGGAAAGTGGTAGGACAGGACCTGCCACTTCTTCATCTTTTGGAGGGGGACCCTGACATGCCAAGCATGGAGGATGACAGCCTTGAGAGGGAGATTCGTGTACTTCCAGAGCGTCTCGGCCAGCTGCAGACGCGTTCCGGTTCCCTGTTCCAGACGATCCGATCCTCGCGTGAGCCCTACCTTGGCGAATTTCCTCGTGTCGGTGTCTTCCCCATCCCTCGTCTTTCCCATCCTGTGATTTCTCTCCCTACGGAGCGGCAACCTAATGACTTCGAGATACCGCCTCCACGATATGTCAACGAGGACGGCTTTGACTATTGGGAGACCCTCTTGTAGGTCTTGGCCACTTCAACGAGGTTTGGCCCTACTACTACAGTCAGTACCAGGTTACGGACTGTACTTAGGTGCTGACAGCGGCTCGGGCAATGCGCGGACTCCTTCACGCCATGCCTCCCGGGACTACCATGGACTTTCACCCCATCCTTGTAGAGGCCGGCACAGGCGCGAGTGCTGACCCACGTCGGGGCTGGGAGCTGGCATTTTCTGTGCTTGCTGCAGAGACGCACGCCACCCACGCGGCTCACATCCATGCCTTCCACTCCCTTTGTGAGGGACTTGCCAAACCCGCAACTGATTACTGGCGGCACGCCATGCGCATCTACATGCGCCTTCGGACCTCAGGAGGTACACAGTTGTGGGCACTTCGGACACTCATGATCGAATTCCGTCTTGAGCATGATCACATCTTCTCGGGATACAGCGACACCGCGCTCGAGCCCTTCTCCACCTCCCTTCAGCTTCTTCCTTGGGCACATCAGCTTTTCCTGCAAGTGACTTCCGCTCGTGAGGCACCCGTCGCCCATCAAGAGAGTTCACTTCCTGCACCGATGATCGTGTCACCACCGACGCCTCTCTTGCAGTTCCCTTCTCCAAACTCTGCCACGCCCTCCTCTTCCCTTTCCACCACGGCTACCCCGACACAGACGTAGGGTGTGGAAGTAGCAGTACGGGAGAAGAAGGGCAAAAAGAAATGTGGCTCGGGCCAACAGCAGTCACAATAGCAGCAGTCATCAGGCGGTAGCAGCGGACGTACTGTTCACTGCTACAACTGTGGAGGCGCTCACCACCACACCAAGTGCCAGGAGCCGCTCGACTGGGCATGGATAACTCGCAGTCTTCAGGCTGCACACGCATAGTGGTCTGCATCGAGCAGCACAGCCTCTGGTCGCGCGGCAACTACGACCAAATCAGTTCCCACTTCCTCACCGACGAGCAGCGGTGACCCAGACCCCGTGACCGCACCATCGTCAAGCTCTGTCAGCTCCTCGTACTGCTACTTCACTCTTAGGGAGGTGCGAGTGTGTCATCACATCCAGGTGGTTCACAGACTGTCTGTTTTTCTTTTCTTGTATCTCGTGATGACTCCTATGGGGGAGCACAGCTGGCATGTGATGATGATAGGCCACACAGTACAAATTGGATTTCTGAGTCTCACCTGTGTGCCCTTCTTCGTTCTCCCTCCTCTGTTGCCGAGCGCTCGTCTACAGCTGAGTATTCTATTGCCCGTTACACCATGCCGTCCTCCAGTCATGATTCGGGTGGTACTTAAATCATCGATTCCGGTGCCACTCACCACATGACCTGTCGTCGTAGTGACATTGTTGTCCTCAATCCTCTGGCATCTGTTTGTTCCGTTTGCACGGGCTCTGGTCAGTCCTTGCCAATCCAGGGTGTTGGGGTTGTATGCTTTGATTGTTTGTCTGGCCCCTTGTATCTTTCTAACATGCTTTTTGGGCCTGACCTTGAGCTCAGCTTGCTCTCAGTATGTGCCTACACTCTGATGGGACTCTCTGTGGCACACATTGGAGACTTCGCGATAGTGACTACTCTTGATACTTGCACTGTTGTTCTTCGTACCTCTGTTATGGATTATTTGTATCGTGTTCCTCGGATCTCTTCTCCTTGCTCCCCTTCCCCTCCTGCTCGTGTGTTTGTCACTGGTTTCTTGTCTGCTGAGCACCAATGCATGTATCATTGACGTCTGTGTCATGTGGGCTCCGACACTGTGTTGAAGCTCACTAGGACACGGCCCGCACTCGGTCTTGACGCGGCCTCTTTTGAGAAGCCGCCCAAGTCCGATTTTCTGTTCTGCGCTCAGGGTAAGATGCATCGTTGCACCTACCCTGACTCCCGTTCTCGAGCCCTTCGTCCTCTCGAGGTGGTCCATTTGGACCTTCTCGGTCCTCTCCCTGTCCATTCTTTGTCCGATCAGGGCGGATACGTCCTGACCCTGACAGATGAATTTACCCAGATGTGATGGATCTACGGCCTGCGCCAGAAGAGTGATGCAGCTCTAGCGATTTGTCTTTGGCTAGTGATGGCGGAGCGTTTGTCTCGCCACTTGCTGCATACCTTCCGCTCGGACCGCGGTTGTGAGTTTCTTGGCAAGATGGACAGTTTCTTAGCCGAGCGTAAGGTTTTTCACCAGGTCTCTACTCCTGCCACTCCTCAGTAGAACGGTGTCTCTAAGCGCTGGAACTGCACCATGGAGGATGCGGTTCGTGCTATGCGTTCTGAGTGCGGTCTCCCGGAATCCTTTGCCTTTGAAGGATTTGCCTACATGACATGGGTCTGGAACCGCCTCCCACACGGTCCTGTTTTGGACCACGTTATACCGTAGGAGCTCTGGTTTGGCCACCGTGCCAATCTGCATCTTGCTCATGTCTTCGGCTCAGTGGCTTTTGTGTGGTACACCGAGGATCAGCATGGGTCCAAGGTCTCTCCGCGAGGTTGCTTGTGTGCCTTTGTCAGCATCTCCCCGTGGTCAAAGGCCTGACATTTTTGGGACCCCGTCCGTCATCGCATTCTTGAGTCCCACGACACACTCTTCTTTGAGTCTCTCACCTATCGTGACCTGGCCTCGATTGTGTCGATGTCTGTCACACACATTCCTACGTGTGAAGTTTCTGGACGGATAGGGGAGTCTGAGCCTATGAGTACCTCTCATCCGGCTGATGTGTCCGTTTGAGCCCCTTCCACTTCTCGGTCTCCGGCTATTGATGACCCGGCGATCATCGCTGTCGGCCTAGAGACCTCTCCCGCCCAGCCTGTCTCCTCTCCCACGCCCTCGCGTCCCACAAACACCCATGATGCTATCCCTCTGTCCACCGGTACTTCTGTCTCCGTGGGTGGTCCTACTGCTTGACCCAGTCCTGCGTCTCCCTTCAGTTCACCAGCCTCTCCTCCCATAGCATCACCTGCCCCTGTGCCTCAGTCCTCACCGGATGTGGTCGTGCCTGTCTTTGAGCTTGCAGTGAGCCTTTCGAGCCCAAGCTACTCGCGTGAGCCCCATGGTCGTCTTCGACAGTTGGGCTCTGGAGCCCATCGAGTGTCAGGTTCGGCACCCACGCATTCCACTCGCAACGTTGCGAGTGGCGATCCCGGCACAAAGGCCCTCGGCCTGAGTGTCCATACAGATCACACAGAGGTTTCTCCAACGTGTCCTATAGGGCATGATCTGGTCACTCACGAGTTTCGTACCACTTGTGATGCAACAGCTGACCTTGTGGTCGTCAGGTCCATTCCTGAGGCGTGTGCACTCGCCACTCAGAGCTCTCCCTCGTTGGCGCCTGATCTGGCCACACTAAGGGATGCCCTTTCATCAGAGGATGCCGACGCCTTGCGTACTGTCTGCAAGGATGAGCTTTGTGCCATTGAAGAGCACGGAGTTTACGAGCTAGTGGAACTTCCACCTGGGAGGAAGGCGATTCAAGTCAAGTGGGTCTTTCGCAAGAAGGTGCAGCCGGATGGCTCACTGGAACACCACAAGGCTTGCTTGGTCGTCAAGGGGTACTCTCAGATCAAGGGCGTTGATTACACTGACACCTTTTCCCCTGTCAGCCGCTTGACCTCAACTCGCGCTCTATTTGGTGTCGTGGCTCAGCATGACTGGGAACTGCACGAGATGGATGTGAACTATGCGTTCCTCCATGGCTCTCTCGATGAGGAGATTTACATGGCCCAGCCACCGGGCTTTGAGGACGGTGACAAGACCGGCGCTTGCGCAAGTCCTTGTACGGACTCAAGTAGTCTCCTCAGTCCTGGAACGAGGAGATCACAGAAAGTCTAACTCGTGTGGGATATGTACAGAGCGAGGCAGATCCCTCTCTCTTCATCTGACAGGTGCCTGAGCAGTTCGCCGCCATCCTAGTCTATGTGGACGACCTCTTGATCGCGTCTCCCTCAATGGAGGCTGTGAAGGAGGCCAAGGCGGTCCTCCAGACTGCCTATAGGATGAAGGACCTTGGTCCTACACCGGTGTTTCTTGGCATGGAGATCGTACGAGACCGCAGACGTCGGATGCTTCTGTTGCATCAAGCCCATTAAACACGCATTGTGGGGGAGCGCTTCACTGACCGCCTTGGCGCAGTGCCCACGGCCTCCACACCTCTCACTCCTGAAGGGCAGGACACCTTGAAGGTGGACGATCTCACATAGCTGGGGGAGTAGTGGATGTGACCTTGTACCTCCGCCTCATTGGAATTCTGATGTACGTGGCCACTACCACACGCCCCGACATCGCTTTTTCCGTGAACCTCCTTGCACAGTTTTCAGAGGCTCCACGTGCTAGATCCCTCCAGGCGACTCTGCGAGTGGTGTGGTACGTGGTTTCCACACCGTACCTTGGAATTTGCTCTCACCGGCAATGCTCGGTGCTTCTTGACATCTACACTGACAACGACTGGGCCTAGAGCCGAGATGGACGCAGTCGCACCGGTAACGTGTTCTTGCTCGGTGGTACCGCTATGTCCTGGTGCAGTGGGAAGCAGTGCTACATTGCACGTAGCTCGTTGGAGGTAGAGTATGTTGCTCTTGGTACAGGGGTTGCTGAGGCAGTGTGGCTGTAGTGCCTGTTCCTTGAGCTCGGTCACTCAGTGCCCGCCATTGTGTTTTGCTGTGACAACCAGAGTGCTCTTTCCATTGCGGAGAACTCTGGTGTCTTTCATGCTCGCACGAAGCACATTGCGATTGAGCATCACTTCGTGCGTGATCTGGTGGAGCGACACGTGATCTCCGTCATATGAGTCGGCACTGACATGTACTGTGCTTACTTCTTGACGAAGGCACTGGCGTGCGAGAAATTTCTGGTGGCCATTCGTTCCGTTTGGCTTCGCCCCTTGCCTGAGAGTGGTTGAGTGCAGAGTGTGTCTATGCCTGTGTCATGACTGTTTCTGCACTCGTCCTTGCACTAGTTCCACTGCTGCACGTGTATGGACATGCGTACCATCGGGTCATGGGGGAGTGTTATGTTTTGTGACGTTCCTGTCGACCTGTACAGTTTACTGTGACCACTCGGCCATGTCCATGCTCGTGCAGATCCCTAATGTTGACCCAGGTGGCACGCGGGCGTCGTCTAGTGGTGGATTACCTGCTTGGAGCTGATCGACGGTCGCCCTAGAGTCTTGGATGGTGTCTAGGACCTTCTGTAGTTTTTCTGCAGCTTGTAGGATTTCATCGGTGGACTGCCCGTGGGTCCAATTTGCATGTTTTTGCATTGTGTGTCCATCGTTTGTTGCCGGATGCATGCATGTGACCAGTCGTAGCATCCGGCTTGAGATTCTGCACGTGTAGGTTCAGACGACATAGCGTTCTGACTTGTCTACGCTGAGTTAAGGCCAAAATAGTGGTTGTGGGCCGGTTTTAGGACAGATCTTGCACTGTCGCGTGCGACACCCGCCGGCCGCTGCGGCAGGTACTTCTGCCATGGACCTGTCATTTGTCATTTCTCTCTGCAAATGCTATTGAAGCATTCTAACACTTTGCCTTGTGTCGCCTAGCCAGACCCTTGCCGTTGTGTGCACGACTTGTGACTGTCGTCACCGTCTGACCAGGCACTGACGCCTAGTCAGCGGCAATATCGCTAGGAAGCTTCCACACATTTTCTCAGTAAGCCCTTAGCTCAGGGCCTCTACGTTGCCAAGCCTGTACACTCCACCTAGCCTAGCTCGGCCAAGCCTAGATGCCTCCGGTGCCATTGTTGCGCGTCGTGGGGTAGGAGAGAGGTCCTGTCTCTCTACAGCTCTGGTACCATGAGGGAATAGAGAATTGTCGTTGGACAGAACACAATAGAATGAACGACGCTTTAAAAGGTTGAGAGACAGTGAATATACATTTGAAAACGCAGACGTAAATCTACGAAAGACAAGTGTGTAGGTATTGTATCACCCACACGCGCGCAACTAGGGGCACAAGTCGAACCAACCGGCTGGTAAACAGAGTAACCGGCACCGAGCTCCTAAACTGCAGGATAAGAGAACCCGACAGTCGTATGGGCTCCTTGGTTGTCCGAATAACAATCCGGTGCTTCACGTGCAAATTGCACTTTCTAAGAAAATGGACTCCAAATGTGCAGCTCTGGAGAGCACGTGAGGGCGTGTCGGCTGGTGCTGATGCTATGAAGTAAGCCATCGAGTATCCGGGCATACCGGCAAGCCATGGCGACAAGTCCACAGGTGACTCACACACCAACATAGAATGCTTGTGCATACCAAGTTGGCTTAGGGGCACCGATGGGTGGTGGCCCCATCCACCAACAGCTGTCAAACAGCTGCCTCTGCGTCCTGGGTGCTTGCTAGGGTGCTTTGCATTAAGTCCAGAGTCGCTAGAGTTTTCCAGCGGACTAACTCGTAAGTGTGATTTGCATGTTTTACAATGTGTCCACCGATCGATGTTGAACCTTTGTGTTTGCATCGTCGCACCGTCGTAGCATTCGGCTAAAGATTGTGCATTGTTAGGTTGAAACGATGTTGCGTTGGATGCTTGTGTGGAGTTACAGCCAAAACAGTGGTTTGAATTGGTTTCAGGACAAAATGGCACTACCTTGTGCATCACCCACAAAGCGTCGCGAGAGGCATGTATGTGAGAAACTGCTAGGAAGCTTCCTAGCCTTGCTGCTGCTGACGTGGCGACACTGTCCAGTCAGCTGACGCACTAGCAAGCAGGCAGGTGCAGGAAACAGCAAGGATCAGGCTAGGGAGACGCGCAAAGTCTCATAAGCTTCAATAGCTTAGTAAATGCAGAGAGAGTTAACAACTGACAGGTCCAGGGCATAAATACCTGCCGCGGCGCACGGCGGGTGTCGCACGCGGCAGTCCAAGAGCTGTCCTAAAACCGGCCCAAAACCACTGTTTTGGCCGTAACTCTGCGCACACATGTCAGAATCCTACGCCGTCTGAACCTAGACGTGCAGAATCAAAAGACGCACGCAACGACTGGTCACATGCATGCATCCATCGACGGACAGCAAGTATATAATGCAAAAACATGCAAATGGGGCTCATGCCCAGTCCGCCGAAAGGCGCCTGCAAGACGTAGAAGTCACAGCAAGGAGTCCCGGTGACATCTGGGGCTCTGCAACAGTGGTCGGTCAGCTCCAGACGGGTAGCCCGCCGCCTGTCGTCGCGCCGGTGTCACCAGGGCCGCCTGCCTCAGGGATCTGCACGAGTATGGACACGGCCGAGTGGTCACAGTAAACTGTACAGGAACGGTACAAAGCACAACAG
>SZWC01004773.1:38917-73852 GCA_023375785.1 Penium margaritaceum | reverse complement strand
CCTGTAGTTTGCATGGGGGGTCCGAGACTCCCCATGCGTTGAAAGGGAACCTGCTGGGCCTCGCTACCGCGGGGCCCAACAGAGCCCGCGCAAAACTAAAACCCTAAAACCCTGAATGTAATTCGGGGAATGGTTTGACTAGGGCTTCCTTGCACTAAGTGGGGGGTTTGCATGATGAGAAAAATGAACAGAACGAGCGTTTTTGCTCCATTTCAAATTTGGCGTTTTCGCTCGATCGCGATCGAGCAATGATGTCTTGTCGTTTTTTTTCCTTTCGACACGAAAACCCCCTGGTTTGATGTAGGGTTTTATGTTTTGCGCGGACTCCGCCTGTGCAAAGCATAGAAAACCCTAAATCAAACCAAGGGGGTTTTCGTGTTGAACAAGATAAAAAGCAAGACACCATCGCTCCATCACGATTCTAGCGTGGGAGCGATAATCGCAAGCGAGTGAGGGGGGTTGACATGCCCCACCTCGCTTCGCTCAATCAGCGGCGCATGCCGCTGATCGAGCATGGTGAAGCGAGCGGGCAGCCTAGTTTTCTTTTTTTGAATCGTCGGGCGGGGGAGTTCTATTTTTTAAGCATCCGGTAGGGCGTTCCTGACCCCCTCGCTTTACAGGTAGAAGGGTTGTTTGGCCCATCGCACAAACGCAAAGTCTCACAAACATATTCCCACCATACATCACAAAAATTCAGATGTACCCAACTCAAACAGAGAATACATCATACACCTATGAGCGTGTTATGCCGAACAAAGCATAGATGGTTAACAGGTAGAAGTTTTGAGGCAGGGATAGATTGAGGAATTGGGACACTTGAGCAATTCAAAGTTACTGGCAAATGTACAATGATGTAGCGGGAGGGCCAGTTTGGCCCTCCCAACCCGCGATAGCAACGGGGTGGCCCCGAGCCACCCCTCGCTATTGCGAGGGTTGGCCGGTGACCAGCCATACACTGGCTACCAGCTGGCCGGCGGCCGGCCGGCTCGGTGGCCGGCGGCCGGTCAAGTGACCGGCCGGCCACCCGCCGGCGAGCGAGCAGCCGCCGATTGAGCTGGTGGCTCGATCGAAGGCCAAGAGGTCGTGAGGCCTCGAGGGCTGAGGCCTGTGGCCTCGTGCCCTCGCCCTCGCTCGCCCTCGTCGCTCGCGAAAACAAGGGAGCACGAGGGATAGAGCGTGAGCAAGGAGCAATGAGCCCACGAGAAACGTCGGCTCAAAATCACCGATCATGTTGCGCACGCGACGATTTCGCGCCGACGCGTCAACACAGAAACTCAAGTTCGTTTATGATGAGCTACGGGTTTCTAAACCGGAAAACTCGTGCAAACTCACAAGTTTGAGGTAACATCCCCTCGTTTTGGACCCATAATGAGAGGGTTAGGTAGAAACGGAAATGGGCCTTCGAAGACTCGAAACATTCAAGTCTCCCCGCTCTCGGTCGTTGATGACGATTGCCCCTCAGTCCTGCAAAAGGGGTAAACCCCTGATGCGGACTAAGAACGCCATTCTGCGAAATCCGACGACGACTTCAGAGCAGGAGCTAGAGGTTCCGGCCTGCTTCAGTGGTTCTCACAGCCAAACGACCCTCGCGACTAAGGGTTCGACGGAAACGGCGGCTACATCCTAGATAAAACGCCGCCAGTAGCTGCAAGCAGCAGCAGAAAAAACGCCAAATGGGATTACGGCATCTACACTTCACGGATTGAAGTGTCGTAAAGTGCGTTAGAGAGCTTGAAAAGAGCTCTACATGGTGGAGACTCTTTCCTCCAATCCATACTCACCTCCAGGGGGCTAGGAGGATTTTGCTGGGACAGGGTGGGGAGTTCACACCCTCCAAAACCACCAATTCTTCCCAATGTACAAGGCTCCTTCCTCCCTCCCTCGTCCAAAAATCGGGACAATGCCCTTTCCTAGGCTTGGGGACTCTCACAACCTGAGAGCACCCTAAAGGAAAGGAGGGTGTCACCTTGAAGGTTTTTTTAACGGCAATCCAACGCCACCGGCTCAAGGAAGACGCCGCCCAAGAACGCGAGGCGTCAAGGAGCGTGAAGAGAAGGCCAAGGAAGACAAGAAGACAAGAGGAAGACAAGGAGATAGAAGAAAGAGTGAACGAATTGCTATGAATTTTTAGAATTCCTCTTTGCTCTCGTTGCTCTTGTTTTGTGAGTGACACTCACGTCCCT
This sequence comes from Penium margaritaceum, assembly GCA_023375785.1. Lineage (NCBI taxonomy): Eukaryota > Viridiplantae > Streptophyta > Zygnematophyceae > Desmidiales > Peniaceae > Penium > Penium margaritaceum. The sequence continues at coordinate 71,669 of SZWC01004773.1, read as the reverse complement.
TGTCATTTCCTTGTCTTCTAATCTTCTGTTTTCATTGTTACTAGCCCTTGCCAATCGCCGTGAGTCACGGCTTAGGAAGTCTAGTTCCGAAAACCCCGACCTTGTGCTGACGTGGCGGCCTAGGAAAACAGAAATTGAATTTATAATTGCCTCACCGATCGTAAGAGCAATGAGTTTGTGGGAGGCTATTCCTCCTTAAAGTTGTGGGGTGATTCTCACAACGATCTTCACGTCCTAGTTGCACGAGCGACGAGATGGCAAGTGCCGGACCACCCAAGACCAACAAGGGCAAGGTGGTGACGTTCTCACCACACGCCCTTGGCGGACTCCAAAAATTGGGAGCCGCCGCCGCGAGCACGGTTGCCAACCCAAAGGCAACCGTACCACATAAGGCAACCGCACCGCCAAAGGCAACCGTACCGCCTAAGGCAACCGATGCCAACCTCGGCGACATCGAGAAGCGTGTGGAGGCCAAAAAAACACTCAACGAGCACGTCGATGCGCACGTGGACGACCCCCACGCGACCGACGACGCGATGGAGGAGGATCTCCTGGAGGGGGACCCCGACGAAGAGCACAACGCCGACGATGGTAAAGGCGATGAGGATCGCGACCATCGCCATCGTCGTGCGGCAAATTCGAGCCAATCGACCGATAATGGTAAGGCGCCCGTCGCATCGCTTGAAGTCACCGACGACAGCGAGATTGCGGAGAGCAGCAAGGGCGTTGAAAGCAGCCACACAGGACAGTCCCGTGAGAACGAGCCGGACGACGTCGCTGTGAAGGCAATTAGCGATGACCGTCGTAGGCTCGCGAAGTTTGCTGTTGAGGCGACGGGCCGACTCAAAAAGAACACCGACGGTGGAGGTACGGCACCACTCGGAGGAATGGGGACGGACCCCCCTTCCTACGATGTGACCGCAATGGGGCAGGATAGCTCCCACGCGAGCGTCGTCACTGACAACAGTCTCCTCCGAAAGGTGGGACTCCTTGGAGGCGTGAACGCGAACCATATCCTCCTGTAGTGGGTAAGGGTGCATGGACAATGCGATGCCCTGGAGGCTATCGTCAATCACCTGACGACATCAGAGCTCAAGTTCACATTCCCCAACCTGCTGGCCCACGTCGGACAGAGCATCATGGACCTTGACCGTGATTGCCAGCTGCAGTGCCTGGCCGCCCATGAGGCAAGTCGCAGATGCAACGACCTCGACAAGGCGTTGCAAAGCGTGACTCAGGTGTGGATGCAGCAGGAAGCGCAGCGTGCCGCGGCTGCGGATGCCACTGCCATTGGTAGCGATAGCTTTCCTGCCTCGACAACTTCAGGGCCGGTCATGAACACGGCCTTCCTCCATGGTGTGGACATATTCCAGAAGGGCGTGAAGCTGACCGACTGGCTGAATCGCATGGAGTACGTTCTACATGTCCACAAGGCTCCATTCAGCCAGTGGGGCGACCTTGCCACGACACGGCTTGAAGACAAACTCTTCATGTATGTGTTCGAGGAGTGGAGTGCGCAGTAGCTGCACCTCGAGTGGCAGCCCATGCCGTGGGAGGCCTTCTGCGCGATCATACGTAAGAAGTGCACCCAACGTGAGGAGGCACAGCACGCCTTCCACAAGATCAAGGACTTCAGGCAGCTGGGCAGCTCGCTCGCATCCTACTTGAGCGAGTTCACCGCACTCGTGGAGGAAGCCAAAAGCTTCATCAAGGGCGACGGGACTTAGACCTTCAAGTACCTGGAGTGCATGCTACTGGATTACTTGCGTGATGGTCTCGCCATCGAGAAGCTGAGGGACAAGACCACCACGACAGCCACTGGCCAAGCTTGGACAAGCTGGAGGGAGTTGCGTGACTGCAGAAGCAAAGTGTCTTCGGCGAACTTGAAGCACTACTCTGATGCACGGCCAAATGCGCGTGTAGAGCAAAGCCGCGACATGCGCATGGACGCTATAGGGGCTGGTGGGTCAGCTGGACAGCGAGGCGGGGCCAAGGGCAAGTAGCCCGCAAACCCTCCTGCCAAGAAGGCTAGTGGACACAAGGGCCCCAACAACAAGCGTAGCTCCGAGAATGACGATCTGCAGGCTATGCGTGAGCGTTGCAACGCAGCCTTCCGCGACGGGCTCTACCACAACTGCATGCAGCCGGACCACTTTAGAGCTCAATGCCCTGAGGCTCCTGGTGGTGGACAAGAGGCCGCGGCGTTAGCTAGAGCAGTAGCATCTCGTGGGACACAGACAGGGCCGTGGACAGGGTCGCGGTCGCGGCAATGGGCCCGGTCGTGGTAACGGGCAAGGCCGTGGGGCGGGTTTTCCCCACCCCTGAGTGACATTAGTGGGGACCACTCAGGGGTAAAACTAGATCACGAGTGTGGGTTCATGTTTTCAGATGACAATGTTAAACAATTTGAGTTTTTTTTGTTCCAATTTCTGTGTTGTTTTCTCTCCTCTTGTTGAACTGCATTCTATACTTGCAGACTGACATTGCCCACTAAACCTTGCATCTCCGAACAAGATGCATGATGGTACATGCTTAGTGGTGGCGATACCAACCGCTGTACAAGAGTTGTGTTACACAGTGATTGAAGCAAACGACCTCAAAGAAATGAGTTCAATCACGTTCGCGGTACCTTTAATCGACAATTTTGACTTGGTCAAATTTAAAGACTGGAAGGTGCTGGTAGAATTCACACGTTCCCACAAGATGTGGACTCGAGTGGGTGAATCATGGGAGTTGCGACGCCCGTTGTACAAATTACGTGTTTATCACAAACTCGGCTTGCCGTCGTTGAGTCTGTTCACTCGGAAGAGTGGAGGTAATATGACGATGCGGTTCAAGGGACACCTAATTGGTGCTCCCGTGAACGTACTAATTGATACTAGAGGAGACGAATCCTTTTTAGCCTTGGCTTTACCCGACGAGTGGGCCTAAAGTACGAGCCATCGGATGGCGCAGTTGTTGTCGGTGACAACCGATAGTATCTGTAATCGGTACCTGTAAGGCAAAAATTTGTATTCACTGTTACACACATAGTGTCATGTTGAAGCTACTCAACCTTCTTAACCCGTTTGACATGGTGCTAGGCGATCCCTGGCTCCACGAAAACAAAGCTCTGATATGCTTTGAATCAAGGCGCTTGATACTTTGAAAGGGACAGCGTCGCTTTACGCTGATTCCAAGTACGGAATTTTCACCGACTCAACTTAAAGTCCATGCCAGCTTGTCTGCAATGCAGGTCAAGAGGCGTATTCGACAAGGTTGTCGATACTTCTTGGCTCATCTGTAGAAAGTGGAGGATGACGTCAAGGAAGACACGCCACAAGATATCAAATCTCTATTAGTAGAGTTCTTGGATGTATTCCAAGACCCATCGACTCGGCTTCCGCCAGAACGACACATGGGCCACACGATTCCGGTGCAACCGGAGGCGACTCCTCCGTTCAGACCTATGTCTTGCATTAATCCAGCAGAAAGTAGAGAGGCTGAACGCCAAATCAAAGAGTACCTTGCAAAAGGATGGATCAAGCCAAGTAGCTTACCGTACGGTGCGCCGATCCTTGTTGTGAACAAAAAAAGGATGGTGGTTTGCGCATGTGCGTGGATTATCGGGTGTTGAACAAGCTGACGGTGAAAAATCGATTCCCCTTGCCGCGGATTGAGGACCTTTTTGACCAACTCCAAAGGGAAAGAGTATCTTTGTCCTTGGGTTTATCTTAAGGGTATAATCAAATCCGTATCACAGAAGGTGATGTACCCAAAACCTCGTTTTGAATGCACATGGGACACTATCTATTCCGAGTGTTGTACTTCAGGTTGGCAAATGCCTCGACAACCTTCCAAGAAGAGATGAACTGAACGTACGCCAAGCAACTTGGTCAGTTTGTCTTGGCTTACTTGGATGACATCCTACTTTAATCTAATTCACTGGAAGAGCACATAGAACATCTGCGCAAAGTCCTCGCAATCCTTCGGGAACACAAGTTCCAGGTGAAAGTGAGAAAGTGCAATTTTGCATGAGATGAGCTTGAATACCTTGGACACATCGTCGGCAAGGATGGCATCCGTCTTGACCCACGAATGTCCAAGCCGTTATAGACTGGCCACGCCCAGAAAAAGTTGGGCAGATTCGGTCTTCCCTCGGCCTTGCAGACTACTTTCGACGGTTTGTACAAGGGTATTAACCTTGGTAGCACCGCTAACCAGGCTCACGCGAAAAGACGTGCACTGGGAATGGACATCCAATTGCAAAAACGCTTTTCTCAAAGTCAAAGAGCCTCTCTCCACAGTGTCCGTCCTACCTCTTCCAGATCCATCGCAACCGTGGGAGGTTCGATGTGATGCGTTGGTAGTAGGACTCGGAGCCGTCCTCATACTGAACCGTCACCCAGTTGCATATGAGAGCCGGAAGCTCATCCCCACAGAAACGAGGTACACAACTGGGGATCAAGAGCTCCTTGCGGTAGTACACACTCTCAAGATGTGGCATTAGTACCTCAAGGGTACTGAAGGGGGTGTGACGGTCGTGACCGACTGTAATCCGTTGGTGTTTTTCCAAACGCAACCGAACATGTCAAGACGACAAGCACATCGGAACAAATACCTGAGCCGATTCTCGTTCACATGGGAATATCGGCCAGGACGCATCAATGTGGCCGATCCACTAAGCCAACAGCCTATGGAAATTGAAGCAACCACTGAGGTCGGTGGGTGTTTTATGGCCATCGCAACAGCAACAATACAATCACTAGATCCTTTGCACCTATGCGGCAACCACCACGAGAGATTATCCATTACAACGGTTTTGTAAACAGGATCTGGATGGGATACTGTGTGGATTCTTGGTTTTAAGACTTTAGAAACCTAGACGAGCATGGCTTGGTGGAGGCCGCAGGAATCTTGAAGCACGGAGAACAAGTTGTGTTGAACTCAGGAGACCTTCGAGTAAAGGTTATCTCCCAGTTCCACGACCCGCTGGTCGCAGGTCATGTGGGACCTCGAAAGACCGGACAGTCACTCTGGGACCACTATTGGTGGCCAGGATGGAGTGTCGATGTCCGTAAGTATTACATGACATGAGACTCATGTCTTTGGAATAAGGCTAGTAACAAGAAGCCTGTTGGATCCCTCCAACAACTTCCCCTTCCTGGGACTCCATGGGAGTGCGTCAGCATGGACTTCATTACTGGTCTTCCAGACACAGCCTGTGGCCACGATGCAATACTAGTGGTTGTGGATCTTTTGACAAAGATGACACACTTCATTCCTACAACCACTAACGTGAACGCAAAGGAGACCGCTCGTCTCTTCTTTGAGGGTGTCGTGAAGTACCACGGCTTGCCCTTGTGCATTATCTCTAGTCGAGATCAAAAATTTGCTAGTAAGTTATTGCAAAAGATGCACGAGTATTTCGGTAGTGAGTCATAAATGTGGATAGCGTTTCACCCTCAAACGGATGGAAAAACAAAGCACGTGAATCGCACTCTGAAGTAGATGCTCCGCATGTACGTGGACCCTACAATGCATGGTTGAGACAAATTCCTAGCACCGGTAGAGTTTGCGGTGAACAACTCGATGAACGAGTCCACACAATTCACACAGTTTGTGTTGAACAGCGGTCGGCATCTAGTGGTATCCTCTTCATTGGTGAAGAGTGGGAATATAGAAGGGCAGGTTCCTTCTGCTCAAGCCTTTGCCGAGTGCATCGACTCCTTGTTACAGGAGGCGAAGGATTACCTTCAAGCAGCTCGGCAGCGACAAAAGGCATATGTCGACAAAGGTCGCCAGGGGGTCTCGTTTGACATCGGTGACAAAGCACTGCTTAGCGATAAAAACCTTTGGCTGAAGTTGCCAGGGGCAAGAAAACTTCTACCAAAGTAGATCAGGTCGTTTCCCATTGTGGCACGCATTGGGCCAGTGGAGTACCGATTGCTCCTTTTGTTGAGAATGAAGATTCATGACGTGTTTCATGTGAGCGTGCTAGCTCCATACACGACGGACGGAATCGTTCAGCCACCTCCAGTAGTCCTTGTTGTCGACGGCCAATACGAGGTCCTTCGCCTACTCCAGCACCGAGAGCGTACTCTTCGGTCGCGAATTGTTAGGGAGTACCTCGATCATTGGGCCGGTTGTGGACCTGAACATAATTCATGGGAGCCCAAATCTCGGTTGCCCACAGGGATGGTCAACGAGTACTAGAGCGAGCTTGCAGCTTGCACAGATCGACGCGTGGCAGGAGGTACCACCTGAATGCGGAAAAAAGTGAACAACATTCCCACATGGCAGCATTCATGGACAACGACCATAGGAGGTTGGGGACACCCAACATGGTTGTCGCGTGGACGCTCCAGCCTAAAATGGGGAGGCCGCTAGCCGTGTTGACTAACAAGTTGCAGCTTAGGTCCAAGTGCCACGTACGTGTTCATGTTTACCTGGTGATTGGCATTATTAGTTTTCTTTCACAATGGCGACAACTCACTCTCCGGTAGTCTCACTTGTTGGTCATGAACCGAGACGGTTCATGATAAGTGGGGAGGAATGTAGCGGGAGGGCCGATCGACCCTCCCACCTTGCGATAGCAAGGGGGTAGCCGCGAGCCACCCCTTGCTATTGCGAGGGTTGGCCGGTGGCCAGCCACCCGTTGGCTACCGGCCAACCAGTGGCCGGCAGGCTCGGTGGCCGACGACCGGTCAAGTGACCGGCCGGCCACCCGCCGGCGAGCCAGCACTTGCCGATCGAGCTGGTGGCTCGATCGGCGGCCAAGAGGCCGTGAGGCCTCGAGGGCCGAGGCCACTAGTCTCGTGCCCTCACCCTCGCTCGCCCTCCTCTCTTGCGAGAAAAAGCGAGCACGAGGGATAGAGCGAGAGCAAGGAGCAAGGAGCCCACGAGAGACGTCGGCGCAAAATCGCCAATCGTGCCTCGCACGTGACGATTTTGCACCGACGCGTCAAAACAGAAACTCGAGTTTGTTTATGAGGAACTGCGGGTTTCTAAACCAGGAAACTCGTGCAAACTCACAAGTTTGAGGAAGTATCCCCTCGTTTTGGACCCAGAATGAGGGGGTTAGGTAGAAACGGAAATGGGCCTCCGGAGACTCGAAATATTCAAGTCTCCCCGCTCTCGGTCGTTGATAAGGATTGCCCCTCAGTCCTGCGAAGGGGTTAAACCCCTGACGCGGACTGATAACGCCATTCTGCGAACTCCAACGACGACTTCAGAGCAAGAGCTGGAGGTCTCGGCCCGTTACAAATGACAAGTGTCGAAATGATCCAACGCATACATACAAGTGCCGAGTTACCGATGAGACATAGTAGGGGTCTTTGGGTCCATTGTCGAGTGACACGTGTGGAGTCGCATCGTGAGTGGTCAGATTTGAGAAGCTCCACCGAAGAATCGGGCAGCTTTTAGGATCGATGACAGAGATGCGAGATGCATGTTAAAAAACCAGAAACTTCTCGATTTGTCAAAAAGTTGACCAAAAGTTCTTGACACTATTGTTGATGATTCTTGAAAGCGGTTGGAGTTGTCAAAAAGTATGAGAAGGTTTGTCGGAGAGTGAGTGTAGTAGGCCGAATTGCCTCAACAGTCGGAGTGAAAACTTGTGGTCTCGACGCACGGTGGGCTATTCTTGTGATGACATCAATGTCCACTTGGGAGATTAGGGCCTTGTGTACATCTAGTACGTAACAGGGCTGCGATCAAATGCCACAATTGAAATCATTTTTCATGTTACTAGTGAAGTGGATACGGTAAATAGGTGAAATGAGTGGATCGAACAATAGTAATCGAAAGGGTACATGTAAGGATTATCCACAAATTAAAATGTGTATATACCCTTCTTACACCGAGCAGAGCATGGGTGGTTCACAAGGATGACATGCAGGACTAAAGACGGTTTGGGTGTTCGGGAAAATGGATAACTTTCATGAATTTTACATATGTGCTCAAGTCACTCGAGCACAGACATAAAATGCCAAGATTGAGAATGAGACATACCGTAGTGATTTGTACATCCCCTAAAAAAAACTATCTTTCATTCACCTATGCTCACACCTAAAACTATGGTTCACTTGGGGGAATCATCACCATAATTCTGTCCATATGGGTTTAATACACAAACATTATTTCTCATTGTTGTACCATGGGAGAATCACTTCCAAAACTATGAGTTCATGAATTTACCACGTGATGTTTTTTCTTTCCAAAGTTTCAATGAAAAAGAGCATCTAGGCGAGATCAGGTGCAGGACAACTGCATCATTTTAGGGCTTGCTCTTGGAGGAGGAGAGTGAGTGAATCGTTGTCTGCTCGTTCAGGCACTTGCAGCGACGTGCACTTTCTTGTGAGTGCTCAAGAGTGCACGACAGTGCTGCATGCTGTTTCTTCTCTCCTTATTGGATGTACACTCACCGTCAATCGCTGAACGTTTGACGACATGACCTTTACTCAGTTGCCTTGCGAAGCTTCTGCCACCCTGTTCGGCAATTCGCACTTCCTCACCTGAATCGAATGAACCGTGCATTCACTTGGAGACTCCAAGACTTGAACTCTAGTTAGCCACGTGTGAGAATTTAAAAAGCGGATTTTTAGTGGAGTATGCCATGGGAGAATCACCTCCAATGTTGCACAAGGGGCAAATATGGGTGAAAATGGAGATCACATAATAAGGTGAAAAAATATGAATGAAAAAACAAATCACTACGGTACGTCAGATTCTCGATGTTTGAGCCGAGTGATACGCGCAGGGTCGAGGCGTGAGTGGCAAATTCAAGAAGCTCCGTCAATAAGTCAGGGAGCTTGGAGAACATGGAGGCGCTTCTTTGAAATAGTCTCGTGCACTCAAGAAGTCAACCGAATGATGTCAGGAAAATTGATAGAGTTTCCCACCTTTTTTTTACCATTCTTGAAGGTGGTTGAAGTTGTCAGAAACTCTACGAATGGGACACTGGAGGTCGAGCAAGTTGGCCAAAGTTCCCTCGGCCAAATGGCGTAATATATTGGAAGTCGTCGCATGGTGAGCCATGGATACAAGGGAAAAAATGCCCACTCGCAAAGTTTAGGGGCTCGTGTACGTCAGAGACGTAACACTTTCCCCCCTTTTTTTCACAATGACCTAGCAGGCAACGACAAAAGCAACCGTCAATCAGATGATCGTTGTCTCGGGGGTTATTGTAGGGCTCCCAGCTGTTGTGCGCGGTTGCGTAACCATGACACATGGCCACATACTCTGTTGCTTTTCCGCGGCGTCAATGATCAAGGATATGTTCAATCACGTACACCTTATCCCCATCCACTTGTATAGGAGGTGGAGATGCAGCGCCTCTGCCGGGGAAGCGCATTCTCGGATCCTGGTAGTGCTTGAGCTTGGTCATGTGGAAGACAGGGTGGGTCACCATGCTATCAGGGAGGCAAAGTTGAGAAACGATGGGTGTTTGTATTCGCTCGATTTCAAACGGTCCCAACCAACAACATTTGAGCTTCATGCAGTCTTGTCCTCCGAGTTTGATGTTTGCAGAGCTGAGGGGGACGCGATTGCCAGCGCTGAACACGTCATCGCGGGGATGTCGGTCGGCTGCCCGCTGCATTACTGCTTACATCTTCGCGAGGGTCTGCCGTGTTTCTTCCTAGATACTTGTGAAGTTCCGACGGTGAATGTCAACTGCGATGATGTGTGATCGGCTGTGTAATTGAGCCGATGTTATGGGAAGTTTGCCAAACACGACCTCAAAAGTTGCTTCAGTTGCGGTGGAAGCGGCGGAGCGGTACACGAGTTTGGCGATCAGCAGTTCTTCTGCCCAGCCAGTGTTGTGTGGCTAAACAAAAATTGGAGGGATTTTTCGAGCGTCTATTTGGTTCGCTTGGTTTGCCTTTTGGTCTGAGGATGGAATGGCGTTCATAGCTGGATCTGAGTGCTGTAACGTGTCATTGGTTTGTGCCAAAAATGACTAGTGAAAGAGTCGTCTCTATCTCTAATGATGGTATGTTGCACTCCGTGCAACCGCATGATCTGATTTAGAAACAGCTGCGCTGTTCCTTCTGTGGTGACGGTGGTATTCCTCGAAATGAAGTGTGACATCTTACAAAATCTGTCCACCATGACAAAGTTGGCTTCATACCATTCGGGCATGTTGGGCAGACTTGTCACGAAGTTCATGTTGATATCGACCCATGGTTCTGTCGAAATGGGAACAGGAAGTAGACCGCGTGGAGTTGTGCGACAGCATCCTTTGTTCTTGAGAGGTGTCGCACGACTTGAGAAGACCACCAAATCGGTTTGTGTTTTATCCTACCAATAGCATTTCACCAGCTTCTTGAGCATCTTTTCCTGACTGAAATTCCTTCCCTGTCCGGTGTCATGGCATTCCTCCAGTAGCATCTGTCATAGCTCCTCGTTTGGAGGAACGACAACCTGGCGAGTGAATCAGCGTCACCAGTAGGGGTCATCGAATAAAAACTTGCTCTTGTCTTACCCGTTGGACTCCTCTTAACCCTTTAACAAACAGCCTTCCAAGGTACGGGTCTCTTTCGTGAGCATCGTGATTATCTTGAGTATAACATCCGGTCATCTACTTTGAGCATCCGCTGGACTCATTTTTCCAGGTCGGTATTCAATGTCGTAGTCGAAAGTTGGACTCAAGGAATTCCATGCATGGAGTTTGTCAATGCCTGGGTTTTGAGGTCTTTTCCGACATGATGGTCGGTGCGGACGATACATTGCCGACATTTCAAGTAGCACTGCCATGTCTTGAATGCGCATACAATTCTAAGCATCTCTTTCTCATGTACCACGTTGTTGGGTTGTGGCCACGATGGTTGTTCTCCACCGTCGTTGTCTTGAAGGAGAACGGCTCCGATGGCAAGATCGGACACATCGGTGGTTAGAATGAGGTCCATCATTGGATCTGCCATTCACAAGTGTAGTGCCGAGGTCACAGCGTTTCTCAAATAGTTTAGATTTCTTGTTTCTTGTCCTCCCAATTCCGCTTGGTGGTTTTCTGGGTAAGATCGGAGAGAGGCACTGACACCCGTGTGTAGTCATTTACAAGTCCACAGTAGTCATTGTAGAAGCCTTAAAACACCTAGACGTTCCGAACGTTTGTGGGTGTCGGCCAATCAACTACTGCATCCACATTTTTTGGTTCCATGGTGATTCTTGACCACCGATGATATGACCCAAAACCTCGATTGAAAAATGACCGAAGTCACATTTTGAGAATTTCCAAAAATCTCAATTTGTAGAACCTGGAGAACCTTTAAGGTATGTCTATTCTGCTCTTCCAGGATGTGACTGTACACCAAGTTGTCGTTGAGATGAACAAAGACAAAGTCATAGAGGTACGGGTGATACATGTTCATCGCTGCCATAAATGTTACGGGGGAGTTTGGGAGTCCAAAAGGCATGACCGTGAACTTGAAGTGCCCGTATCTGGTACAAAAATTTATCTTCTTAACGTCCTCACCAGATACGCCAATCTGATGATTGCCGCTGCGTAGGTCGGTTAGCACGTGATCGCTCATCCGATAGGTCCCTTTCATTTTCAGTGTTTTTCCCGACTTCAGGTCTATCTCATGGTCGATGTTGTGTTGCGGTGATAGGTCTCGGGGCAGTTCTTCGGGAAGACCTTCTTTGGACTCCTCGATGAGTTCCGCAAACTCCTTCGGTACTGCTGCAAACTTCTCAGGCATCAAGGTCATTGGTGTGGCTTTAGCCGCTGCAATTTCTTTCAATTCCCTTGCTTCCACGTGGACTACCCACACTTGGATTTTGGGCTTCAGGTGTTTCTTGGCCACGCCTTGAGATATCGGCTGGCGTTTTACGTCTGTCAGAGCTTCCTCTACTATTTCCACCTTCGTTGCTTGCCATAACTACAGATGCACCGTGGGCCGCTCGACCAGAGGTATATGTCTTCTTGTTATATAAATGTTGATGTTGACTGCTTTGCTTCTCCATCCAACTTGTGGATTGTATCGGTACAGGAAATCTTGCTCAAGGAGGATTTTGTGGTCAATCGTTGGGCAAGTTCTTTAGACCGTTACGCCGTGCAGATCTCTGATTTACAGTCGGTGTGGTTCGCAAGGTCGACACATCTGCAGTTGCCTTCAAACACTCTTGGCTCGCTCTACATACCAAGATTCTAAACCATGTCATTGCCGACAAAACAGTGAGAAGCTCCTCTGTCCAACAGTGCTGGTACCATTATGTGTTTTTAACAACCCCTCAACTGCATTTGTAGCAGTATCACCGGTTGGTTTACTTGTACCCCTCGTCGATCTTTGCGATCTCAGGGACCCTCATCTGCAACGATGTGTGCCATTAGATGGGCAATCGGTCAGCGCAGATTTTTTCGACCGGGCAGGGGCCTGGCCATCTACTTCTACCCTTTGTTTTTTCCTGACTCTTTGCTCTTTTTTTACGAATCCCCCCCTTTTTGGCTTGCTGTTACCGCTTTTGGCAGTTGCGTGATATGTGACCCGGATTCTCGCAAATCCAACAGAGTCATTGATGGCATTGATCAACGGTGTCAATCTCCATCAAAGACAAGGTTTCCGCCAACTGGAGTTCCCTCCTCCACGGTAAAGATTGTGAACTTGTGGTCTTGGTTTTGAATGTGACATACAATTACTAGAAAGTCTATGAAATTGGTGATAAAAAACATGTTGGGAAATCCAATCAAGTTGACAACATTGGTTGATGTTTTGGATAAGAAACATCACCAAAAGAAGAATAGATAAGTCATCTGATGGGTGTATGATGTTGGCCACCAAAGCAACAGGGTGATTGTGATTGGGCTATTTTGCTTACGGAAGAGGTGATCTTTTGTAAATCCATATCATGGCTACAGAATGAAACGATGGCTACATATGTATATTGTGTAAGGAACCTGAATTTAATCCTGGGAAGATAAATTCAAGAGACATGCACATCACTTTTGCTTCAAAGATAATGAAAGTCTCCAGAAGAGCCATGGTATGCACCTGAGACTTCGCTGTTTCTATTTTGCACGTGCATGCAAGTTTAGCGGTAAAAACTACAATTAGTGGTTACCATTGCAAATTTCAGAATCAGGTCACAGTTGATTCTGTTAGGCAAAGGACAAATCCTTCAATGTGTACTCAATGGTAAATCCATTGGCACCTCATCACTTGATGATTGATGGGTGTGTATTACACATCCTGACTAGCTGCAACGATAGAAAGATAGATGTACTGATCAAAAGTCATGTTTAAATGACAAGAAGAAGATTTACAGTCCCACAAACAAATTCAGAGCAAGTTCGTGAATACCTTGTTTAGGAGTAAGTGCTCTTCTATGTTTCCTTCATGAATTAAGACACCAAAACACTATGGTAAAACATCACAAAATACATTTGTTTGGCCCAACGTGAAACACAAAGGGGACCAAAGAAAACAACTTTAGTCCATAGTCACTTGGAAAGTGAACATTTCATGGCCGATATGAGACAAGAGTGCTTGAACTGATGTCAATGACTGCTTACTTGAGGGCCTCGATCGGTGGGTGCTCCAATGGACTTGTGGGCTGTGAGGGAGGGAGGGGGATGCGGTTGACGATTTGCCGACCGACGGACTTTGGCTGACACATTCGTCATGTTGCCCCCCCCCCCCCCTTTAAATGCTATTGCGGTCCTCCATTGCAACGGTCACGATGGAGGGCCATGATCTAGTACCGCATGCCCAAAATTTCCATGGTCAAGCACTGAAAGGTATTGCTGTTTGAGCATGGTGAATACAAGTGGATGGATGGCATCTTTTTTTCCATCAGCGGTGGATGGGGCCTTTTGTTTGGAGGCGAGGGCCAATGGGGCTTTTTGTTCTGATGTAGGGGAGGATGGGGCTTGTTGTTCCGAGGTTGGGGTCTATGAGGGTCATGGGTGACAAAACAGGAGGTGATAGGACTTTTCACCATTTATTAATTGGCACACATGGATTTTTAGTATGCCAAAGTAAGGCGTAACATTGGTAGTACCATGTTTACAAGCATGGCTGACATTTTTGTTCAAGGGACTAAAATTAATTCCCGACAAAGATCGTGGATAAAAACTTTCTAGGTATGTCTAAGTATCCCAGTAAGGCAAAAGGATTCTTCACTGAAGTGTGGTCTCATCCATGAATGTATGTCTCATTAGACTGTATTATAGTCTAACACTTTTCAACATTTTTCAACCATGACTTCAAGTGACCCATAAGTCATGGTGTGGTGAGGAAACACCATTAAAATTGAGATTGATTGTATTAATGATTTTTTTAACACAACTATAATCAGCATATTGGTTGTCACCATTATGGTGTCCATTGACGGATGTTTTCCAAGTGTCTCATAAATTGTGGTACATAATGGAAGTGCCTTGGTAGGGGCATAAAGAGCTAATAATCTGCAAAACATATTTGTATACTTTAGCATTGCAAGTTCCACACAAGAAAATAGGGGAACCAAGTGACCCTAGTAGGGTTGTCCTGGACTAGTGATGGGGGGAAGGAATTGCACGAGAGTGGAGCATCCATCGACTCTGGGGTTTTGGTGGAAACGGTCAACGGTTCCATCTGTACCAGTTATTGATTTTGGATGTATGTAATTCCCTAAATGGTGCTGCATTACGAATGTAACAATTTCATGAGCATTTGTCACTAAAAGACTTCTCTCAAATACATATGAACCTCCGCTAAGGGCCTTGTTGAGGATGGTTGGTCACATCATTTCTAGTGTAAACTGAAAGGAACGCACAACAACAATGCAAATGGTTCAAGAGACTTGGGATGTGGATTGCATGTAAAGTTGTTTGGCATGTTGTCTATTACACGCCCATTGTCCGGCAATGGACATGCATTAGGATCCGCTATGGCTGGTGCAAAATATTGGTTTCTTGTGCAAAGTGTGTTGCAAGATTTTCTGGTGGCCATTTTTGTGCAACATCGCTCTCATCAAACTATGAGATTGGTAAGGACCTGTTTTCTTTAATCTCATGTGTCAAGGGTTATATGAACAACAGTTTGGGGGTTTACGTTAGAAATTTCAAGACAACATGTTCAAAGTTCATTCATTATGCACAATTTCATCCATAAAAAATCAAGAGCATTGGGGCCAAGCCCCAATGCTCTTGATAGGGCGGAGGAAATCCTCGTAGCAAGTACAATCTCTCAACAATGATATACAGTTTAGATTCATGTACAGCAAAAAATTCAAGATGGAATACAAGCATTTATTTTCATGAGGATAGCATGAGGGTATAAAACTAGTTTGACTTGTTGTTCCTTGGGTAGGGTAATATGATTGATATCACAAGTGTTCAATCCACATATGGATTTGACACCCGGAAGGTGTCTGTCAAAATAACAAAAGCATGGTTGGTGATGAAGCGATGCTTGCTTGGTGGAAGTAATGGTGTGCACAAGCTGCTCATGGTCAAGTTCTACACATTTGAAGATCTATGTACCAAAAGGTAAATCAACACAAATCTACACTTGACTGTAGTTGGTTATGCACGAACAAGGATTTTCCTGTCCACAAAAGAAGAAAAGAAAGGGGCTAATTGCTTGACCACGACAATTGTGATGGCAGGGGTGACACATCATCTCCCTCTGTATGCTCGATCAACGACTCACGTTGATGATAGAGGATGGCCATCAAGGTAGATATGGCGTTAGTTTTATTTGCATTACGGATGCAACTTCTTCAACATTCGACTTGTATACATGGTAGCATCTAGTGTCTACTTAAGCGAGTATGTCAACTATTTTGCCCAATTGTCAAGGGGAGAGCACAGATGAATTAGAAATTCATGTGATGCGGAAGGGTCAAAAGAGGAGACACCCAACATGTCGGGATTTCAAGCTAGTGTGCCCGCGCCTACTCATTTTGGAACGGCATGCCTAGACCATCTCAAATTTGGCATCACATGTCGAGAGTCCGGCAAAACAAAGACGGCATACCCGAGCGATATACAGCAAGATGAATGTTTTACGACGGCAAACCCATACACAAAGTAGAGTATTATTTTTGCTCAGCCAAACACGACCCTGCTACCAACAACGGACGACAAGTACACGTCATTATGTCACATTCGTACAATAGTACCATTACCCCCTTTAAAACGAGAATGAATCTATATAACACAAACACCTCAATGACACTATTACATGATTAAGTATGCTAGACCTCGACGACGCTAGTTCAAGGGGTTCTTTTGTCGCATACCCACTGTCCTATCAACAAATCTATAGCATACCAGTTTTACGCAAAAAAAGAATTTTGTGGGCACTTTGGCAAAAAACGACTATAACGCCCACCAAATGCATAAAAAACTCCTGAGGGCCACTGTTAAAAACTAATACTCCGGATGTCCACCGGGCTAACATTCGTTTGTGGAACAATGCCGCATAGCCACTTTCGACATCGACCAAAGAAACACAACATCATTGAAACAGGACCACATTCTTGGCTTGCTATACAAGGAAACATGGCAGATGACTTCGCCATTAGACTAGCTTCCAAAGTTGTTTTCAAAATGGATTAGGGTTTAGTTCACACATACCCAGTTTTTGAAAGAATATAGTTGATAAGCCAATGTTGCACACATGGTAACACACATGACAATGCTGTACAAAAAAAACGCATATGACAATGTTGCAAAAAGAAGAATGCATATGACAATGCCGTACAAAAAACAACCCATATGCCAACGTTACGCAGAAAATACCTTTGGAACCCATAAACGCTAAGAAAAAGTCATGTTCCCGCCACATACCATGTAGCATTGATGCATGACACGGTTTTTTTCATTCACTATGTCTCAGACAAATGCACCATTGCACTTTTCTCCATATCAGGTCCAAAATACATGCGATGATCTAGCATGGAGAAAGGGGTGGACGACTGGTTGATTTTGTTGCGGAGGCTGGGCGGATGGCTGCTTTTGTAACGCATGGTGGGCGGATGGTTGCTTTTCTTCCAAACCATGGACAGATTGTTACTTTTCTTCTGAACAAAGGGCGGATGAGAATGACACTTCACGTTTTATGGGTATTTGAGCTATTCCACCCAATGGATTATCAGTTAACATAACAAATCAAAATGTAGGGAAAAATAAGATCAGTCGTCCGATGAAACGGTCGAACAAAAAGTACGGTGTTGAGATCTGCTTTGTTTGAAGTTACACGGATTATTGTCCCTCTCGCTTGTTAAAATAACTACCAAAGCACAGTTGTGAAAAAAGGAAAACTAGAAGAGTGTTATCTCTTTGCAAACATAACTTTTCTTCATCCATCGATTGGATGATCTTGTCCATGGGGTTGACCTTGTCAGCCTTGCCTCCATTCCTCCGGCGTGCGATGAACCCTACGATCGACCACACATTTCTGTAAAGTGCGCAATCATTGCTCGGTGTGCATATTGGAAGGGCATTGTTTGCTATGTGTCTAGGAGTGAGCAGAATGTTTGTTTTGTGCGCATAATGGTGGCTATAGATACTTGGTAGGTAAATCTTTGTCTTTGAGTACATTGTATAACACATGTTGCAGTCCTTGTCCCTTGTGACTACCTAAGGGTCCTGTTTATGCCTGCTTAGTTGTAAAACGTGTTTGGGTTTTTGTTGTTTTCTAGAAACAGTCAACCATCGATCTCTAGAGTTGACTGTTTTCATCGGGAAAAGAGTATAACTTTCAGATAGATAGATCGGATGACAGACTTATACCATTTCCACTATGCCAAAAAGGCTTAGATAATCTCTCTACAAAGTTATTGACCTTATGAAGTCGCACATACAAAAAAAACAATAGACAAGATGTTTGCTCAACTTAAACCTAGTTGGTCGAACTCCGATCGATTTGACAATCGTACGGTTGAGATGTTGTCTCGCTGTCTTATCCCCTTTGCATAGCCTGTGCAAAGGGGATAAGATGACGAGTTGGAGAACTCCTTTGCTCGTTCACATACCGAATGAGCGGAACAATCCATAATTGGGTCAGTTGGCTTTGGGCCGGCGGGCCCATTCCAGGGCTTTTCTGCTCGTTTGCATTACCAACGAGCTCATCGTGTGAACACGTAAAACCACGACCATGGGATTGTGATGTGCACGGAAGGCCGACAGCCACATGTCCGACGACAAAAGACAAAAGTTCTAAACTGGACATAAATCACATCCCCATTGTTTTCTAGACCAGAAAGACAGCCGCGTGTTAGAAAGTAAAGACATGCTTGAAATTTGGTCACATGAAAGAACAATTAATATAGACTGAAATAAAATGTGATGTGGAAATGATAAAACTGAAAACAGAAGTCATTGCATACTCTTACAAAACAATACGTATTGGACTGGGATAAACTGACAAAACAGTCCTGGTTGGTGCTCTTTCCTCATACGAGGTGTCTTGCTCCTACGCATTTCAGAATTTCGAACCTACTTGGTTCCTGGCCTACCGGAGACGCAAACCTGGCTGGGGTGGTCGAAGTTTTATGCCGACCTGAACGGCTTGACGGGTTGCTTTGACAACCTGATGATCCAGGCTGTCAGCGCTCGAGAATATATCGAAACATTTGTTTCAGCGTAACCGGCCTCGCTATATATGAAATACTGGCAATGGTTTGCAGCTGGGATCTGTTTCTTCTTACATTACCATTTGCAAAAATCTTGCGTGAACTTAATGTGAAGAAACGTGAGCAAACACCATTTTCACAATTTCCAGGCCACTCGCAATGTCGCCGTTCTGGCGGCCTACACCATGAGGCTTTCACTTCAGGCCGGATTGAAATATGGACCAGATAGATCGGCGGATGAAACAAGGGGTAATTGCTGATCGTCGCATATTTTGACAATTGTTTTTTTTACAGGAGCATCCCTGACACACCAATCCTTGACGTCGCCGAATGTCGTGGCGGCTGCTCAGGTTGTCGCCTCGCAGAAGATTGGCCATTGGACTGGTGTAGCATGAATTTCTTTCCAATGGTGGGCGTGGCACGCATGATCTTAGGCGCTCCGGGAAAGGTGGTTATATGAGATGTTTTTTTGTGTAAAGTGGGTACCATGTCCATTTTGCGTGAAAAATGGCCAGGAGAAATTTCGGAGACCCAAACAGTGGGTATGACGGAATCATGTTGCTATTTCAGGAACCCAACCAGTGCAATTCTTTCAAAAACTGACGTCACGTTTCCCAAA
The DNA here is from genome assembly GCA_023375785.1 of Penium margaritaceum. Taxonomy (NCBI): domain Eukaryota; kingdom Viridiplantae; phylum Streptophyta; class Zygnematophyceae; order Desmidiales; family Peniaceae; genus Penium; species Penium margaritaceum. The sequence continues at coordinate 52,507 of SZWC01004773.1, read as the reverse complement.
TAAACCGTACATGACTTAAACAATGCAAACAAAAAATTAAAACTATACACGGCATGCCTATATGCTGTTGCTATTTTTCCAAATCCGGGTAGCCGTGAGCAGACCTATTACTCATGGGTATCCCATTCGTTTTCTAGGACAGTGTTGTAAGATGCCCATTGTTTCGCTCAATAAATCAGTGGTGTCCATGGTAAATAACGAACCGACGGCGGTGTCCAATGTCAAAACCGATGTCAACGGTGTCCATAGTCGGAATAAAAGAAAGTTAGCGGTGCCCACAGTGAAAACCAGTTAGTGTCCGTAATGGGCACCCTTGACATGTACTTCATGGTTTTAGCAGATTCGAGATGGATTTCAACATCGATGATGACACGACTTGCAACTACATCGTCGGCCGACGTGAGCATAATGTGGAATGCAATTGACGTGGTTCGCTAGGCCTCCGACGCCTTGTTCAGGGTGGTACTACAAATGATATTGCAAGCATTCTACTCATAGGTACGTGGTGAACACCACACGACTGATTGCGTCATTTGATTGCGTTAGTCAACGGATCATCGAAGTTTATTGGATTGCAAATTGGTTCTCTTGGAACGTGTCCTCGTCTTTGCGCGAATTCCTTTATGATTTTCACAGCCTGTATCATTGCACGATTCGCCGGTTTCCCGAGTCGCAAAGTACCTCCCATCACAGAGGGCAACCACGTGGTTCCCTTGGCTGCTCTCAAACCCAAGGTTGGAAAAATCCTTTTCCGCATTGAGGGTTGCATGTGGTGGGGGGTTCTCGCCTTGCTGGCCATTGTGGTATAGCTCATCGTCGATGATGTTGCACGCCCTCACGAAGGCCTCATGCAATGTGCATGAGAGACTGATGGGGGCATCTAAGTTTAATAGAGCCATGTTTTCGGCACGAGGTGTCCATAATACATCCCGATGTTAGGGAACACTCACCAGAGAGGTAGTGGATCCGTCACGTCTTTGTGGTTCCCACCCGACGACTGTGTTGAAGATGTTATAGACGAGTCTTGCTTGACGCAGTGCAATCCTCCTCATGAGGAGGACGATGCATGACACACTGCAGTGGACGGTGCCCCACGTCGTGAAACGGAGGGTCCTTTGAGGATGTCCCGTGTAGGTGGTCGTGTGCACTTGGCCATGGGCCTGCCAGTCAGGTCCGATGACGAGGCAAGGACAGCCAACGCCATGGCAAAGGCTGCCTCCCCAAACATCGCCAAGCTGACCCCACAACCTGCAACCCCAAAGAAGCGGAGGGCTGAGATAGACTTCCTCGGCGGCTCATCGTTTCACACCATGGCAGACTGCAAAGCTGCCGTGGAAGAGTATGCGGTTCACAACCGCATGTCGTTGAGGTGGATGAAGAGCGACCGCACGGGTCTTGTGGCGTGGTGCAAGCAGTTGGTCACCAAGAAGTGCCCATGGATCATATGTGCGGTGTACAACAAGAGGTTGGGAGCGCTCCACATCACGTCCTTCACTGATGGCCACCTTTTTGATCCCGGAGTTAGCTTGGGTAACCCAGTGCACTCCACTCATTGGTTTGTAGGGCATATCGAAAGCACCCTTGCGAAGGACCCGTCGGCAGCACCGAAGGCGCTATAGGCAGTCGTAACGAAGGCCAACAACACCAAGGTACTCTACACTACCCTATACCGTGTGAACAAGGCCTGTCTGGAGAAGATGTACGGGAAGAAATCAGATTCGTGGAGCATGTTCCCTGGATACGTGGATGAGGTACACATGACATTGGAAGAAGTATTAATGAACCCATTGTTCCTCCATGTAAAGCAGCGGTGTCCATAGTAAAAAGCAGAAAGACCCCTGAGTCCATAGCTCAAAAAGAAAAGCCAGCGGTGTCCATAGTCGCGAACAAAATGACAGCGGTGCCCATGCTTTTCGTCGTGCGAGCAAGAACTGGCAGGCCTGATATATATACATATATGTATATATATACATATGTATATATGTATATGTATATATTAGGCATAAATACTCTGGAGTCCATGGTTTCGGTCAATAGATCCACCATGCCCATACTCGAAAGCGAAGTGACAGCGGTGTCCAAAGTCGAAACCGACATTCATGCGGTGTCCATTGTCGGAAACGACATGACAGTGGTGCCCATGGTTTTCGTTGTCCGAGACAAAAACGAAAAAAATGTCTACTGTATCCACTATTCGCTCGAAGTGTTCAGTCTTCATGGTCTTGCATGCCGTAAACAAACATCGCATGTTGGAAGCCTGGCTTCACAACCTCTGCATTGTTTTGTCCTTGCCATGCATGTGGAACAATATCGTCGTGCTATAGCCGACATTTGCGCATCGCACGGAATAGGACATTGATATCGCCAATGAAAGCACGCCGAATGAACGCGGCCATCGCCAATCACATATTGTCCAGGGTGGAATTTGCCGACATCATTTGCACCATCAATGGAGGTAGGCGGCATGTGCCGACAGCCACTTGGGGTCACGCGAACAGGTTCAAATAGTGAACATGGTTTTTGTACCGGTACGTACTATGAACGGGTACTAACGTGTGTGTTTTAGGTGCTTCTCCGTCTGTACAATGCACTGAGTTTACTCCAACTGTCGAACTTTGACTAACACGTTGGATCGACATGGACAACGACGTCCGTCCAAATGGCCCGGCACATCATGGATGGAGTACTCCCGTAGCGGACCCTCGGGCGACACATCGGGTATGGGTCGCATTGAAGGAGTGGTGAGACCGCAATGTAGCACGCAACCGAGAGTTGGGACATGAAGAACCATCATGGGCCCAAGCTCCTGTGACTCCGGAGCACATAGCTTGGAACTTGGGAGTGCCCATGCCGTGTAGTAGGCCGCCCAACTGTCCCGAGCCATGGGAGCCGTGGATATGGACCGAGCCACCGAGTCCGTAGTGCGCATTTGTTGATGAAAGTACGGGCATGATAGCTTAATTGCATTGACAATCCAGGGTATGCGAGTGTTGTTTTAGTGACAGATATGGGCATCTGAGATTTATTGCTCTGACACTTTGGGGTATGCGAGTATTATCTCAGTGACAAGTATGGGCTTCCGAGGTTTATTGCGTTCACAATCATGGGTATGCGAGTATAATGTCACTGACAAGTATGGGCTTCCGAGTTTTATTTCATTGACATTTGTGGGTATATCAGTGTTATTTTCATGACAAGTATGGGCTTTTAAGGTTTATTTCATTGACAATTGTGGGTATGTGAGTAATGTGTCAGTGAGAACAATGGGTTTCGGAGGTTCATTGCATTGACATTTCTGGGTATGGGAGTACTGTTTCAGTCACACGTATGGGCATCCGAGTTTTATTGCATTGACATGATTGGGTATCTAACTATGGGCATGGAACTATTATTTCGATGAGAAATATGGGTATGAGTTTTTTTCTCCGTCACATTCCTGGGCACAAAAGTAAAAGGTAATTGACAACTATGGGCAGATCATTAGTACTTCATTGACAGGCACGGGCACGACAATACTATTCATGTGACTACTATGGGCATGGGAGTAACGTTTATGACCCAAGTATGGCCATTGTTCATTCATTTGAGGAAGTACTGCCCAACCCACTATGGATCTAACCACTTTGGATCCAGGACACTTCACAACCAGAGCCAGTGGCACAAGTCACATCCACATCCCTGCCATTCTTCACATCCCATTACATCATAGAATATGTCCTCATTGGCATCAACAGTGTCCATATTTGTGTCTCCTCCCTGGTAGAAAACATCTTCCCAATGACTCTCCTCTGCCACTGCTTCACTCGTGTAGGCATCCAGTTGACTTGTGTCGTTGTGTGTCACTGTACAATGGCACATACCTACATATCTTGTTCTTGTTGGCGGCCACAAACAGGAATACAGTTTCTGGCACACCAATGTCGCACCAACTCCCACAAGAAACATGACGGTCAAGTCTTCTTCGTCACATGAACTCATGTTTCTGGTTCCTTGAAACAATTGTCGTAAAGAGGACAAAATGAATGTGTGTACAACCTATATGTACACTTGGCAGCTTCTTCAGTTACATACAGTGCAAAACATTTTCAGGACGCCATTGTGCACTACAATTTGCACCTTACTGCAAATGTGGACTACAACAGATGCATAGTTCAACAAAGCAAACGTCCAATGTGTGGTTAGTGGTTGTGATGTATTTGAGCAGAAGAGGAATGTGGGCTGATTTCGACATGGGAAGGGAGGATTACACGAGCTCAGGCATTGGGCATTAGAACTCTTAGTCAAGCAGAGTTGATCAACTGTACTAACCAAAGTACACCAGAGCTGAAAGCTAATCTACTACAGGAGTGCAATCACGGCCCACATGTGATCTGGCATGCACCTCCTCTTGAACGAGTGGACGTTGGTGATCTGTACAAAGCAAACACATGGAATGAAAAAAGTGTTAGACATCATGAATGAAGATGAAGGCAGAGTTCAAGTAAAGTAATGGCAATCAAAACAACCTCACCTAGACTCACCAAAGGCCAAAGGAGCGGTTGATGCTGTCCACTTCAGCATGGAAGGCCATCCATGCCTCCTCACAATCTTTGGCATCATGGTGCTCAACCCCTTCCTCGTCTGTGGACACAGAGATAGGGTCGACGACCTCCTGCCCCCTCTCCCCCCCTCCTCCTCTTCCTCTTCCCCCTCCTCCCTTCCTCGTCCTCCCCCTCGTCATGCGCCTCCTCCTCCTCCTCGACAGGGGGTGCATCATCCGCCTCATCCCCTGAGTATCCCATGGCATCCACGTTAGTCCGGTAGGAGGCCCACATGCGACGCTCAGCGTCTCGCTCGGAGAAGCGTGAGGCCGCCATGTGCTTGGGGTTTGGGGCCTCCATGTTGGGGCATGCCCGCCGTACATGGCCCTGCTTTCCACAACGGGCACAAATGCACCGTTTCTTCATCTTTGCATACCTGTCCAAGCGCAAGGTAGCTGACCACTTGCGCCTGCGACTTGGGCTTGGCTGCTTCCACTTAGGCTCTGTCGGCTTCACCTGGCGCACCTTCGGCAATGGGAACGGGGCGTTGTAGGTCCGCTTGTAGCTCAGGTTCAGATAGCCGAAATCAACATACGCTACGGGGTTCAGTACGTTCTCCAGCAGGAGGCTGCACGTGTGCGGCCACGGTACCCCATACTCCCGCCAATGCCTACACAAACAGTCCTTGGTGGTGAGGTTGACATCGCGAGGAGTGCCGTTGGGACGCGTGGCTGTGCCGTTGTGCCATGGTCCCGTCTTGTTGCCATCCAGGTTGAGTGAATACTCTCTGCTGTGGTTGCAGTTGTGCTTCACCTTGAGGTACAGCGCAGGCGCGACGCTGCCCTTGGCGTCGTGTGCCATCCTGCACCGAATGTGCCACAATCGATGCACAAAGACATGCAAGTTCACGAAACAAAGATACGGATACACTTTTCTGAGCCCCACGAGCTTGCCATTCAGAGACTCCATGGCGTTGCTGGTGGTATGCCCTCCGTGAGAAACCGAGCAGAACAGCCTGCTCCAGTGCTTCTTCACGATGCCGGGCTCTCCATTCCCACCCAGCAGGTAATCAACTGCCCTTGGCACTGTGCGCCGCATCTCTGCCAGGCATGCGTCCCACTCCGCCTGCGTTGTCACGTGCGCCAGGTTCCAGAATAGTGTGCCCGACCTGCCTTGGCACTTGGTCTGTACGTTGCACATGAGGTGCCACGTGCAGTACGTGTGGGTGGCCCCAGGCAGCTTGGCCTTGAAAGCGTTGGCCAGCCCCTTCTCGCGGTCATATATGACCGTTGTTCCATGTTGTGTGGCCGTGGGGTATGCTGCTGCCACCTACTCACAGAATCAGCTTAAGTTGCGCTCATCTTTCCCGGACACCAAGGCATACACAACGGGCATGGCGTTGGCATTTGCGTCGAAGACTTGCATGATGAGGAGTACCTGTTTGTGGCCATTTTTTAGATGTGTGCCATCCATGACGAGGACCCGTCTGGTGTACTCAAAACCTCTCCTGTAAGCCCCAGGTGCGATGAAGACTCGGTCGAAGGCGCCCGTGACACGGTCTTTCTCGGCTTTGGCGATGGCCAACGGGTCAACCCTTAGTACCTGCATGAGACAGCACAATCCACATGTTCAGTCCCTAACGTATCACATACCTGAGTTATTGAAACTCGTGTAGAGTAAACCACTGCGAGATAACGTACCTCGTCCACGTAACCTGGGAACATGCTCCACGAGTCCGACATCTTGTCATACATCTTCTCCAAGCACACTTTCTTCACACGGTAAAGGGTGGTGTAGGGGACCTTCATCTTGGCCACTTTTGTCACGACCGCTTGCAACGCCTTGGGCTTCACACATGGGTCCTTTGCGATGGTGCTCTCAATCTATCGTGCAACCCACCTCATGGAGCGCACGGGGTTACCCCGGCCGAGGCCGGGGTCACAAAGATGGCCATCCACGAACGACGTGATGTTGACTGCTCTGGACTTCTTGCTGTACCGGCACGAACGATCCACGGACACTTCTTTGTCGCATACTGCTAACACTGCGCCACAAAGCGAGTGCGGTCGCTCTTTAACCACCTCAACGCCATGCGGTTGTGAACCACATACTCTTCCACTGCGGCTTTGCATGCGGCCATGTTCTTGAATGTTGAACCACCGGGGAATTCCACCGCAACCTTCTGCTTCTTCGGGGTAGCACGTGGGGTGGGGTCCGAGATGCGGGCGGCGGCAGCCTTCGCATTGGCATCGGCTGCCTTTTCCTCATCGTCAGAACCGACGGGCAGGCCCTTTGTCGAGAGCACACGCCCGCCTACACGGGACATCCTGAGAGGACCCTCAGCTTGAGGGCGTGGGGCCCCGTCGGCTGCAGGGGGCAGTGCATCGTCGTTGTCGGTGGTGGGTGTCTGTCGCGTCAAGCACGGAACATCTGTCAAGTCGTCGTCACTGTCGTCCGGTGGGAACCAGGAGGTTGTAAGAGCTCCGCCACCTCTTTGGTACGTGGTCCCCGCCATCGGGAGACATCATGGGTACCTTGTTAATAAAAATGGCTCTGTGTAACTGGGATACCCGCGGTCTTCTCGCATGCACCGTCAACGAGGCCGCCATGGGCACGTGGAACATAATCGACGCTTCGATGCACCACAATGCACTACAAGGTGAGAACCCCCCATGAGCCGCTACTGTCAATGTGGATCAAACAATGTTTTCCAGCGAATGGTACGGCTGCAATTGAGAGAAGCACATGGTAGCCGTGCATGAGGGGAGGTACATTGCGTCTCGGGAAACCGGCAGGATGTGAAACATGACAGGCTGTCAAAATCAGATGCGAATGCGGTGGAACACACGGACTCGTTTCAGGAGGACGAATGTGCAATTTGTGAAACTTCGACGATCCTTCAAACAATGGACTGAGATGACGTAATTGGCTTCATCATATGCAACGCGTTTCTACGAGCCAAAGCGTTGTATTATCCTATGTAAGACCCCCGTCGTGAAGGCGTCGGAGACCTAACGAACCACGTCAAATCGTTTCCATGTTACGCGTACGGCCGCCGACGACGGTCGTTTCCACGTCGTCGCTGAAATGTATGAAAAGTATGTTAAAACCTTGAAAAAATGTCAAGCATGGCCATGAATCACACTAACCGGGGGCACAGATGTCATATCGTTTTCAAGTATGGATACCGCGGTTATTTCGATTACGACTATGGACACCGCATGCGTCTCGGTTTCGACTTTGGACACCACATTTGGTTCGATTTCGACGATGGACACCGGGGATTTATCGACCGAAACGATGGACATACAACAACTCCGTCCATATTTGTTTCATGTATATAACACATTTTACATAGATTTTGACTTAGAGCTTCGTAAGTCATCGCGAGCTCGCAGGTGGATTTTCGCGGCGAAACCTCCCTACGAGCTCGCGATGACCCTGCCAAACCCGGGGAGTGACCATATACCCACAGAATTCTCGATATCTACCGCCATATCCACGTTTCGCTCATTAACTACGCCATATCCAATTTCGGAACTTTTCGCTTCTTTATCAATGCTATATCCAGCGAGCACGCAAAAGAATAAGCTATATCCGAATGTACGCGCTATGTTGACGCCGCATGCCATCCAGCGACAACATGCTGACGTCGTCAACATGAGAGAAAAATCACAAACCCCTCTATTGAGGGGTTTGCAACTTTTCTCCCAAAGGTTTGCGATTTTTTGGGTGGGGGGTCCGAAACACCCCGTGCGTTGAAAGGGAACCTGCTGGGCCCGGCTACCGCGGGGCCCAACAGGAGCCCGCGCAAAAACAAAACCCTAAACCCCGAGTGTAATTTGGGGTAGGGTTTGAAAGCGGTTTGAATGGATTTAAAAAAGGGGTTTGCTTCTCCGAAAAACATTTTTGAAAAAGGCTTTTTTGCTCAATCGCGATCAAGCGATCTGCCTTTTCTTTTCTTTTTTTTCCTACTCGCAAACCCCTATTCGCGGATGTAGGGTTTTACGTTTGCGCGGGCGGAGCCCGCGCAAACATAGAAAACCCTAGATCCGCGAATGGGGGTTTGCAAGTAGAAAAAAAAGAAGAAAAGGCAAATCGCTCGATGGCGATTCTCGCGAGGGGGGAGGGGGAGGGGTGGGGGGGAAGCGACGGGGGTGACACATCACCCCCCTCGCTTCGCTCGATCGGCGACCTCAGTCGCCGATCGGGCATGGCCATACAAATGGATATGGCGTTGGTTATTTCTTAACTTAATGGATATGGCGTTGTTTATGTTTAAGTTACGGATATCTCAGGCTTTTGTTGACGCTTGCGCGGATATATCAGCCATTTCGCCCTTTGTAATTGGTTTGAGGGGGTTTACAGGTTTTGTCGCATGCTGTGACGGAGGAAAGGGCATGTGCTGTGCCCCTCTATCGTGGGGCCCGGCAGGTGCCCGGGCAAATAAAAAGTATATCCCAAACCCCCTAGTGTTCCTAGGGGGTTTGTCGGATGTTAGGAGGGGGTTTGCAAGATGCGGCACACGTGTGATAGCAGAAGGGGAATCTGTTAGGCCCCGCTACCGCGGGGCCGGGCAGATGCCCTGGCAAGTAGAAAACAAAACCCAACCCCCCAAGTGTAACTAGGGGGTTTGTCAGATATTGGAGGGGGGGTTGCAAGATGCGGAGCACATGCGATAGAAGAAAGGGAATCTGCCGGGCCCCGCTACCGTGGGGCCTAGCAGATGCCCGGGCAACTAAAATATAAAACCCTTAATCCCCAGTGTAAATAGGGGGTTTGTTGGATATTGAATGGGGTTTTTGAGATGCGGCGCACCCTGTCGCGAGTTTTGGAGTTCGCACTTGCGGCCTCTAAAACTCGCGACAGGGTTACATTTGACATCGGCGATGCCAGTATCAGCGTCGTCCATTTCGCCCTCGAAGTCGGCGGAGTCTGACTTTGAGGGCGTGGGTACAGCTGTCCATTTTTTTCTGTTTTCGCTCACACAAGAAGAAAATGGGCACCGCTGTTATGTCGTTTTCAACCATGGACATCGTCGTCTCTCCGTTTTTGACTCTGGACACCGCCGTCAGTTCGTTTTCGACTATGGACATCGCGGGTATAACAACCGAAACGATGGGCTCCGGAGTATTTGTGCCCCATGACTTTTCCCTTGTCCTTTTATGGTTCTTTTCTAATGCCTCAGTTATGCTATTTGTTTTCAGGCTAATTGTGTTTTACGTGCTTTTTTCATGCAGTTCTTGAAGGTGGACCCGCTCGCGAAAGCTGAGAAGGACCGGGAAACTGGTGCGTTCGACTGGGTGTTCGTCGCACCCGGAGCCTACTGCAGAAGTTTTGAGGACACTCGGCGCGTGCTTGTCATGGATGGTACCCACCTGAAGAATGGGTACGAGCAGGTACTGTTGATCATGCAGTTTTTTGATGCGAAGGACAACGCCATGCCCACGGCCTACGCTTTGGTGTCTGGAGAGGACGAGCGCAACTAGATGTGGTTCTGCGAGCTTGTGGCAGCAGCCTATCCGACCTCCGCACACGTTAGCACCACGGTCATTTCAAAGCGCGAGAAAGGCTTGGCCAGCGTCGTGGAGGCCAAACTACCGGATGCAAGGCACACCTACTGCACGTGGCACCTCATGCGGAATGTGCAATCCCGGCGCAAGGGCAGGTCGGACTCTCTGTTCTAGAATCTAGCTCGTGTGACAATGCAGGCGGATTGGGATGCCTGCCTGGCCGATATGCGGCGAGCAGTTCCAAAGGCTGTGGACTACCTGCTGGGTGGTAATGGGGAGCCCGACATCCCCAAGGAACGATGGAGTAGGCTTTATTGCTCTGTACCTCGCGAAGGGCACACCACCAGCAATACCATGGAGTCCCTCAACGGCAAGCTCGTGGAGCTCTGGAAAATGTATCCGTACTTCTGTTTTGTGAACCTTCACGTGTCCGTGAAGAGGCTCTGGCACGTTCGCCGCAAGATGGCACATGACGTCGAGGGCAACGTCGCACCGGAGCTGTACCTGAAGGTGAAAAACAATTGTGACCGCAGCCGGGAGTACAGTTTGGATCTGGATGGGGACGAGGCTGGACGTTGGACAAGCGACACTGTAGTGCGCCCAAACGACACTCCACACGGCGTCAACATCAAGACTAAAGAGTGCTCGCGCGGCCGCTAGCGTGAGTATGGGATGTCATGCCTGCATGCCTGCAGTCTCTTGGTGGAGAATGCCCTCAATCCCGTGACGTACGTGGACTTCAGCTACCTCAACCGCAACTGCAAATGGACGTACAACGCTCCTTTCCCCTTGCCAAAGGTGAGGCTTGTGAAGCCGGCTACCCTGAAGTGGAAGCAGCCTGGCCCACGTCGCGGGCGCGGGCGTCGAGCCACAGTGAGATTGGAGAGGTACGCCAAGGTGAAAAAGTGGCGCATATGTGCCAGTTGTGAGAAGCAAGGCCATGTGCATCGGACATGTCCTAACATGGAGGCCCCAACCCTAGAGCAGATGGCTGTTCCACGCATCACAGAGCTAGAGGCAGAGCTTTGCATGAGGGCGTCGTGCACGTCAAACGTGGATGCCATGGGGTACTCCGGGGATGAGGCAGAGGATGCCCCTCGTGCTGAAGAGGAGGCAGAGTCGGACGAGGAGGGGGAGGCGGAGGATGAGGAGGAGGACGACGAGGAGGAGGGGCAAGATGGGGAGGAGGAGGAGGACGAGGATGACGAGGAGGGCGAGGAGGGGGATAGGAGGGGGCGGAGGAGGAGGAGGAGGAGGGGGAGGAGGGGGGGCAGGAGGTAGTCGACCCGGTCTCAGTCTCCAGTGGTGATGAATGAGTCAACCATGGTGATGTAGAGGATCGTTAGGAGTTGTAAGTGGCTTTCCATGCCGAGGTGGACAACATCAACTGTTCTTTCGGCATGTGGTGAGTTTGTTTCAACTAGCAGTTCCATTGCAATCCCGCAAGTGTTCCTTGTTGTTAATGAAGGATTTCAGAACATGGTCCTAAGTCATGCTTCTCCCACTAACTCGTTTCCATTGCGTGCTACATACCAGTCCCACTGCTCCTTCAATTTGACCCATGCCCTATGAGCCGCCACAGGGTCCGCTACGGGAGTACCCCATCCATGATGGGCCGGGCCATTTTGACGGACGTTGTTGTCCATGTTGATCCAACGTATTAGTCAAAGTTTGACAGTAGGTGTAAAATTATCGCAGAAAACTGACGGGGAAGCACCTTAAATCCACACGATAGTACCTGTTCATAGTGCAAACCGGTACAAAAAACGATTCACTAATTGAACCTGTTCGCGTGACAATGAGTGGACGTCGGCACATGCTGCCGGCATCCATTTATGGTGTGCACGGCGTCGGCAAATTCCACCGTGGACAATATCTCATTGCCGCTGGCCGCGTCCATTCGGCGAGCATTCATAGGCTACAGCACTGTCCTCTTCCGTGCGATGCGCAAACGTCGGGTACAGCGCGACGAAATCGGTTGACATGCATGGCCCCAATGAGAAGATTCCAGGAAGCTTCCTAGCCTTTCTGCTTGCTAGCCTGACAGCACGGGTCTGGCTGGTTGACACACAGGTCATGCAAAGGACAGCAAGGGTAGGGAGAGACACGTGCACTTGTATCTCAAGCTTCAACTGAAGTAAATGCAGAGAGAAATAACAAATGACAGGTCCACAGCAAGAATAGCCGCCGTGGCTCACGGCGGGTGGCGCACACGGCGGTGCCTGTCAAACCTGAACCGGCCCAAAACCACTGTTTTGGCCATAATTCTGCGCACAAGCGTCCAAACGGAGCGCCGTTTGATCCTACGGATGCACAACAAAAAGACAGACACAACGACTGGTCACACGCCTACGTCCGGGAACAGCCGGAGAGTGTAAGAAAACAAACATGTAAATCAGCNTCACGGCGGGTGGCGCACACGGCGGTGCCTGTCAAACCTGAACCGGCCCAAAACCACTGTTTTGGCCATAATTCTGCGCACAAGCGTCCAAACGGAGCGCCGTTTGATCCTACGGATGCACAACAAAAAGACAGACACAACGACTGGTCACACGCCTACGTCCGGGAACAGCCGGAGAGTGTAAGAAAACAAACATGTAAATCAGCCTGGCAGGGCTGTCCACCGAGAAAATCCTGAAGACCTCCAAACGTAGTCCGTGGGCTGTGGGAGCCCTCTGGTACACTGGGTAGGCTGCCAGGCTGCCTCCAGCGGGTGGAGCATCACCTCAGGGAACTCTGTCTCCAGCTGGGTCCGCCTCAAGGATCTGCACGAGCATGGACACGGCCGAGTGGTCACAACCAACTGCACAACTGTGTATGACTGACAACATCACAACACCCAGCTTCACCGAACTCCACGCCGCAGAACGGTAAAGGACAAAATGAACCATAGGCTGTCAAGACTGCCTGTTAACATGCGAGGTTTGTGAAAGTCCATCATGAATGAATGTTTCGAGCGAATAGTGGATACAGTTGTTGTGTTGTTTGTTTTCCACTCGCATCGTGAAAAACATGGGCACCGCTGTCATTACGTTTTCGAATATGGACATTGCTGACAAATCGTCTTCGACTATGGACACCGCCGTCGGTTCGTTTTCGACTATGGACACCGCGGATCTATCGGCCGAAACGATGGGCACCGGTGTGTTTACGCCCTTTTTTTTTAACAAACTGGATATGTCACGTAGAAGATTCCATGTACGGGTATTCCAGTGCACTTGGTGCAGGTATCTGAGGAGGGGTATACAACAAGTTTTCACTTTCGATGTCCATGCACTTTCGGATTTTTCATCACACTCGAATGTCCCAGATACATCTCATGATTGAGGGTCTTGCTCATCAAGTGACTGCCATCAATAGTAGCATGCTATTATTGTCAGCGATGGACAACTTCAACAAATTCCCTTTCATCTTCTTCAAGGCAGTTGGTGCTTAGCACTAGAGTATGGGCATGTGTTCTCACCAGTGTACGGGTGTTGCAAGGCAGACGGAGGTTCCCTTTGTACACGTGGAAGGGACCAAAATTTGGTTCCTTGGAGTGGGGAGTGGGGAAGGGG
>SZWC01004772.1:133052-167135 GCA_023375785.1 Penium margaritaceum | reverse complement strand
TATACATATACATATACATATACATATACATATACATATACATATACATATACATATACATATACATATGCATATGCATATGCATATGCATATACATATACATATACATATGCATATACATATACATCTACATAAACATATACATATACATAGACATATACGTATACATATACGTATACATATTCATATACGTATACATATACATATACATAAACAGGCACATAGTGGAATATGATCACATTTTCCTCTGTTTCAAGAGATGCCTTATGATTTTACAATAACATTACACAATGTCCAACAGAATCTATGTAATAGTGGAAGACAAATAAGGGTGCACACAAGTTTTGAATCCTGATCCTCAAGAAAGAACCAAGATCTTCATCCCAATTCCAACTTAGAATTGGGACTGTGATTACGGTTCCAAAATCGTGATCCTAAACGGACTCACTATTCTATACAAATTTCTTGAACATGTCAAAGTTGAGCACCAAAGTCAATGAAAGCATATAAATGTAACACATGATGTTTGCCAGGATACATTTTTGCATCATGTCGTTTTCCAATAGACCACGTCTTAAAGTACCTCCCCTTATAAGCACACAAATATCAAGGAACATTTCAATTCTAAAGTAATACAGTTGTTTTACTATATTTCAAAGCAATTTAATTGATTTGCATTGCAAATTTATCTCACTTCTTCACTAAGGCATACAATTGATTTTGCATTAATTGTTCACAAAAACATACTATGTGGTCAGTTTCATCATGAACCATTACAATCTAATAAGCATGGTGACCATAACATTTCAAGAATGTCTCAATCACATAATTAAAATTTAACTGTCATACTTGAATTCATTATGCAAATCTGGAACAAGAAAACCCATGACATTGAAGCAATGTTCCAAACAGAAAGTTTGAAAGGAAAGCAACTACGTTTGAAACAAAACATTGTAAATCATGAAACCCATGATCCTCCTATGCCAGTCTATCAATTTTCACCATCGTCCTTATCATCGTCATCATCACCATACCCCCTTGTATTCATCCCCTCATCATCCTCCACTATGTCAAACGGGCCCAACCCCTCCAACTGCTTGGCAGCCTCTCTCAGTAATCTGTGTGTCTACTTCCATCGTAGATCATTGACTCATTCCTCCTCCTCTCTCAATTCAAGTGCGTCGTTGGGGAGGCTCCTCCCGTTGATCCACAACTTCATGGTGAGGAGGTTTTCCATGGTCAAGTGGTGGAGAAAATGGGAAAATAATGTGTGGTGGTCCAACAAAAACATCCGCTCAGATGGAATTGACATCGCCGGTATCTAAACAAGTCCATCGCTGCAAGGAACATAGTAGGGAAGGTCTTATACTCCTTCTTCTTCTAGTGTTGGAGGATGTTGAAATGTGGCTCCTTCACCTGAAGCAATGCAACTTGGCATCTGAGGCCATTTCCATCAGATGATGGGTTTTTTTTTCAGTAGCAAAGTCAAAAACGAGGGTTTGTTGTTGTTGCGAGCATGTGACGGTTTGTAAGCAGCACAGTGTACTTCTCAAACTTTGCCATTTCGGCCTTGAGGCCTATGCGCATGATCACTAGGAGCTTCTCCTTAATGTTCACATGGCCCTATGCACCCCGACGCTTCCCTTTTCTCTTAATATTCATGGAATGTGCCTGCCATCCGTGTGTCTTTGTAAGCACGCTCTAAAAAAAGGGAAGGACAGGGATGAGTGTCCCGTACTTTGACTTGCTTATGTTGTCGCTGTAGGATTTGAATGGACCCAGAATGAGGGTGATCAATGCAACGGTCCCCCACTCTGTATCGAAGGGAGTAGGAAAGGTGTAGTCTCGGTAATAACCAACCAGCCATGGCACAAGAACTTTGTAGAGCAACAACACTTGAAATCACATGTCGACCATTGGGTTCCACCAATTCTCTGTGTCAAGGTGCAAGGATTGGTACTTCACTCCTATAGTGTCGCACTTAACGATAATGGTTTGCTCCCTCGGAGTGCTGCTAGGTACAAAACTTACAATCTGCCATGCCTTCAAGATGAGCATGGACATAGCGAGGAGGGACAAAGATCATTGATAGCAAAATCCATGATGTGGTCGAAGAAGAAAACATGCTCGGCCTTCTCAAAACCGCAGCTTGTTATCATGATGTGGCAGACAATCATGACTTTTGTTGTCGATAGTGTTGTAAGACATGCGATCCCACAGTCCCCATCCCTTTAAAGCTTCCAAAAACACCTCAAACATGGTCATTGCGGTGGGAGAATTTGGAGCGGCCAAGAAGGACAGTGCCATTATTTTTACCTTGAAGTCAACTATCCATTGGGTCGTGATCATTACGTACTTCATGTTTGCATTAAAGCTCTAGCCGTGGGTCATGAATTTGATGGCTAACTTGACTTCAACAAGCATTCGTTGAAGCCTCATCCAAAATGCCACGGCTCCAATGACGATATCACATGAAATTGTTATGCACCCGAAGAGCTTGGAAAACAGGTTGTAGTGCCAAAAATCGGTGTCCAACTAGTGGGACCGTATTGACAAAACTCACATTTTTATCAATTTCATGCTTTGATATGCAGCATATCAAGTACCTGTTGTTGAAGGTGTAGCCTATCCTTACGAAAGCCCGCTCGATGATTGTTGTTGCAGTTATAGGGTTTGCTCGAACGTCTTTGACCATTGAAGATACAAAATCCGTAGTGACGGATTATAGCGCGGAAGCAACCTCCATCTCCCTCAATTACTAGAAGAGTTTCCTCTGGCTAAGGCAAAGGTGTTTTCACATGCCTGAGGTGTTTCCCTTCTTGCACATGTAGTCCTTCCCACATGTTTGGCAGTGTGCTCAATCAGTATCGTACTACGACTTCATGAAAAAAATTTAGATGACCAAATCACACATCTTCCTCTTCTCGCCTATTGCTTTGCTCTCCTCACCTTCCAAGTCCTCATCATCGTCTCAATCAACGTGCGGATGTAGAGGTTGTGTATTCTCCTCCTCAGTCATGGTGGTTACTATACAGGTTTAGTGCCTCGCACTGTTGGAGGCGACGGGTGGCCTTCAGGACATAGCGTGAAAAAACTTGCCATGTGAGTGTGCTTGTCGTGAAACGATGATGAGCAATTTGGAGGTGCATGATTTTGCACTTGGGATCTTAGCGACAGAAAAGCATTCAGCAGCTTGTCCATCAAGTCATATACTACTCATAGGGAAAAAGTAATACATCCATTTCTGAGGTGTTCAGTCAGCACAAACAAAAATCATGCGGACAACATTTTCCACGTCAAGGTCAACATATACATCATCATAAGAAGGTACAAAACTTAAAAAATGAAGCGTCTTCACCGCTTCATGATGCTTCGTGAATATTTAAGCATAGCTTCCTCCAAGAGGAAAGTGAGCTTCCACTTGGAGGAAGTTGCACTTAGAAGTGCTGTGAGATCTGATGCAAACTTAGAAAGAGGTCCAATGACATGTGTTTGATACATCTTTGTTCCTCGTACAATGCGCATGAGGCATGTGACTCATGGAGCATGAGCATGAGCTGAGCTGCACATACAATTGTGCGTTCAATAATTCAATATTAAAGGGAAGGGCAGCCTCAATCCGGCCCTAACGGCACTCTATCCCCCCTTCCCTCCCCACGGGACAAGGCCTGGGAAACGCGATTCCATCGCGGTTCTGAAATCTGAGAATTGGAATCACGATTGCACCCCAAGAATCGGAATCATTTTTCTGGAACCCCTATCTTTAGAACCTGTGTGCACCCTTAACGACAAAGATGCAAGCGAGTCTAGATGGCGGACATGGAGGACATAGTGTCCTGAGTATATTACACGATGGTTTCACTTAAAGCAATTTTCACTAATGTGCATTAAAAATAATTTTGTTACTGTACGCTGACTTTCAAAAGTTGGGGAAAGAGGATAATATTCCACCCGTATTGGGAGTTCTGGCGATATTGCTTTGGACGATAAAAAGTAGGGCAACCAATTGATGTTTTTGGAATTGAAGCGGCGTAGCGATAATCCCCAAACTGAGGGCAACAAAAAGATGGTACAACGGGCAACTTGTTAGTCTGCCTTGCTCAACCCCGTCTGAGAAACTTTAGGGGGTATACATGCAAAGATGGTACAAGTGGCAATAAGTCCACAATGAAATCATACTTTGCTATAATAGTAGAGATTTTCAAATCCCATTGTCTTCATTTTTGTATACTTGGTAGTTGACGCCAAAATTTGCAATGAAGGTCGTAGCAACGAGCATGTTCTTTTTTACCCGGCGCCCCTCGATCCATTATGCAACACAAATATTCTGTGTTTTTTTGTCATTGGAGGCCTTTTGAGCAGGACGTTAGTAAGCTCGTGGAACGTAGATATTCAAAATAAATCCAAATATTGGTAAAACTCGAACATCCCATGTGTTTGCATCACGCATTGCCATGATCGGACCGTTCATCTCTCATATTATCTCATTACAAGCATGACTTACATCGTGCTGAGGTGCACTATACATGGCGGGGGGAGATTGACGGTAAGCATGGCACCACGACCAAAAATTGGCCTCAAAGGACCAAAATCACAAATTTCACTCCTATGTTTTGACGTCGCACTTGAATATTTCTCAGATGAAAATATTCTAATTATCGCATGGAATCTTGAGTGGCTAGAGGTGCACATGCGAATGAAAGAGAATGACATCATTTTTGTAATTTAGCATTCACCGAGTGAGTTTCCTCCATTGCACTACATTCATCAGCCATGCAACTTCACACCCCCACAGTTTGAGGGCTTAATGAACTCGACCACTTAGCTGCACCCTGCTTTGTGGTTTTTTCGTTGGGCGTGACAGCACCCATAACATGCTTGTAGAAGTTGCAGTGTTTGACTCTATGCCCATCAGGGCTACACAAATATCGTCAGACCTCATATAATTACTTTAGAGAACCTTCGGGCATCCAGTCTATTATAGCAATGATGATGTTGACAGAATCATTACTCTTAGGAAGCTCCGATCTGGACAGCAGAAAATATTGTTTTCAGCCCATTCGATGCTGCTTGGGCGTGAACTGGAGGTTTGGGCCGCATCTGGAAACGACCCAATAGTGCGCCCGAATGAGGACTAAATAATAATATTTTGAACAAAATTCCATAAAGACTGGGTGTAGACTATGGGTCGACGGTCGTAGACATTTCGTTTCGCGTATTCGATCACATGATGATTATTCGAGACTTCCGTGTCCAATTTCACTCCACGACCGAACTTCTGCACGGTATGGACTACACGTCGCACACAATATTCGACAAAAATCGAAGAAATGTTCAACGTCAGATCCCGACCATTGGAACTCGGTCGAAGCCTGGAATGAATGTCGAATATCGATTGGATATTGACCTGGCGAATCCAGACAGTTGTCCTACTCAGTTCTACTGGATAGTTCCGGTTCATCGGCTCGACCAGCATGCACATAATTTCATCTTACCGGATACCTTATACCGAAACAGACGTTTTGGACTTCCTTTTTTCCGAGTCTCGAAAAGTGGTTTTAAACCTCATTCGGTCGCACTATTAGTCGTTTCCTGACGAGGCCTTACTCAATAACCTCCACAAGGTTATTTAGTCTTCTTCTTAAATGGATTGCCCAACATTACTTTTCTTGTCAACTGCCCACCAGCCAAGAGATCCTTTTCTTCTCACCTAACTCCAAGCACAAGCGTACTTTATGGGCTCTCTTCCTAGGAACTTATTTGCAACAAATATGGCTCCACCGTTGTGAGGCCATTTCCCATTCGAACGTTCCCCTTCGTCCACACCTCCACTCCCTTTCGGACAACATCCCACTTCAAGCCTCGATTTTCCTCCGCCTTCAGCCTCCCCAACGCAAACAAAGAATCCTCTCCTCGCTAAATGCTTCTGTAATCCTAACCTGGGATCCTGGCTCTACCTCCTTCTCTCTCTCACGGAATGTTTTCAATAAAATCCTCAACCTAACATCTTGAGGTAGGGTCTCCCTTAAATGGGTCCTCCAGCCATACCGCTCCTCAGGTCGCAGAAAGTGTTACGACTCTTTCAATAGGGGTGGTTTTAGTGGGTGCGACCCCCACATAACCCTTGAGAGCTTTTCTCCGGGTACCTCCCCTGGCGTGGTTTTTTACCCCACGTGGAACAACAGCTTGCCTGTAAAGTTCCCACCGAAAGGTGCAGGTGTAGGTTTCCACCTCTATGGCATAAGCCAAAAAAAAAAAAGGCCTTACTCAATAAGCGCAAAGACAACTACGTTGTCGTTTCGTAGCAACAGGTCCAAAATATCCACGGAAGGGTGAAGTCTTCCACCTCTTAACTGTGAAAGCGAAATCGCAGCCGGTTCACAATGACAGGAGTGAATACAGGAACGATGCCGCGTTCGCCAGAACGAACAGTTGCGGAGCCTGGTTTGACATTAGTCACGAGCGATATCCATTTTACTGGTTCAGACAGATTTTATGGGGGGTGCATGTGTGTTCATTGGAAATCAGCAGCGATGTCGGATAACTGATAGTACTTTTAAGCACAACTTCTTCATGTCACCAGACCGCACGATGCAGAAAACCTTAGTTTTTTTATTTCCATATTAACCCTCACACATGTTAGGCGGAGAGGTTGCTAGGTGGTTCACAAGGATGAGGTGCGGGACAAAAGATGATTCGAAGATTTGGGAAACCCTAAACCATAATCTCTATTAAGCAGGAAGTGTACTTCAATGACAAGTGTCGATTGATTCGAGAGAATGTACACAATGACGAGAATGATAATGAGGCATGTGTTGGGTCCATCGCGCTCGAGCTGAGCAATGCATGTTAGGTTGTGCTGTGAGTGGCTTCTTCGAGAAGCTCTACCAATAATTTGGAAGGCTGCGATAATATCAAAGTGCTTCCTTATAGAAGTCTAGAATTGTCGAGAAGTGGATGGAACAATATCAAAACATTGATATAGTTCGTAATACTTTTGTCAACCGTTCTTAAAGGTGGTCTAAATTCTCAGAAACCTCTACAATAGAACATAGCAGGTCGATGTTTGGTAGGCCATGGATATAATGACAAAAATGCTCACTCACGGAGTTTCGGGAGGTGTGTATGTCATGTATATAACACATACCATGACATCCCGGCATGTTGCTTACGTAGACCGGTGACGACGGTAGTAGTCGTGCATAAGATGATCGATATCTTCGAGATTTTTGTAAGGCTCCCAACTCTTTTGCTTAGTTTCCAAGCTGAGCCACTTGACCACATACTTTGTCATTTTTCCACGGCGTCGATGTGCGAGGATGTCTTAAATCACGTACTCCGCATACCCGTCCACTTCTACAAGAAATAGAGGTGCGACACGTATGACAGTAAAGTTCATACTAGGGTCTTGATAGTGCTTAATTTTGCTTAAATGAAACTGAGGGCGGATCACCATGCTTTAAAACAATCGAAGTCCAGCGACAATATGGATTTCCATTCGTTTTATCTCAAACGTTCCCAACCACCAAGGTTTGAGTGTCGAGATTTCCTATCCTCGTAGCTTGATGTTTGTGGAGCTGAGGAGGACAAAATTGCTATTGTTGAGCATGTCATTGTCGCGATGTCGGTCAATCGCTCGCTTCATAGATACTTGAGTCTTCACAATGGTCTGCAATTTTTCTTCCTGGACCCTTGCGAAGTCCATATGGTGGATGTCAATCTCGAAGAAGTTTAACGCATATGACTTTGAAAGCATTTTTTCTTATCTTGGAAAAAGTGGCGGAGTTTCATGTGAGTTTGGCGGTCGACAACTATGTTGCCCAATTGGTGTCGTGTGGCTCCCATCATGTGTATAGATGTTGGTACGTCTAGTTGGTCCACTCCGCTTGTCCGTCGATCTGAGGATGAAATGTCATTAATTGCCAAATCTAACTACCATAATGCGGCACTAGTTCATGCTAAAACGGCTACAAAGATATTGTTTTTGTCATTGATGATAGTACATGACATGCCTTATAGTCGTATGATTTGGTTTAAGAACAACCGTATTGTTCCTTCTACAGTGACGGTGTTTGTCAAATGAGTGAAATGTGATGTTTTTATGAGTCCGTCCCACACAAAGAGGGTGACGTCATTATATCTGGGATTGGCTCGGAGTCTTGTCACGAGGTCCATGCAAATGTCAAACCATGGTTTTTCTCGAAAGAAGCTGGGGTTGGAGGAGATCAAGGAACCTCGTGAGAAACGTTTTTTTCTCTGTGAGGTGGTGCACAACTTGCATGCGTTTGCATCTTGTCCAACCAGTAATATTTTACCTTCTTCTTGAGCATCTTGTCCTCATCAAAGCATCCACCTGGACCTCAGTTGTGGGATTTTTCAAATACCATTCTTCGCAACTCCACATTGAATGGAGCAACGCCTTGGCAAGTGAATCGCCATCACGAGTAAGGGGCATAAACCATACCTTAACTATGTCGTACCCACCGAACACCTTGTAACCTTCACGACTAGTCTCACAATGTACGTGTCTCGTTCAACATGTAACACATTGATTTCGGTCATGAATCAAAGCATCTGCCATATTATTTTTTCCACATCAGTACCCGTTGTTGTGGTTGAAGTTGGACGCAAAGAAATCCATCAATTGAGTTTATTCATGGTTCAAATGTTCATTTGTTAGATTTTTCCATGGGTAATGGTGCGGGATGATGCATCACATGCACAATACCGAGCATGTTTTTCTCATGAATCGTGTAGTTGAGTTTTGGGACGTGTAGTTGTCCAACATGTATGTGACTGGTTCTCCACTGCTGTTGTCTTGGAGGGGATCGACTCTGATGGTTCGATTGGATCCATCGGTGGCCACGATGTAGTCCATTGTTGGAACTACCAAACGTAAGGCCTGCGCTGATGTTAGAGCATTGTTCAAAGAGTTCAACACTTCTAGTTCGCTCCCCTTCCAATTCCACTTAGTGGTTTTTTGAGTGAGGCTGGAGAGAGGCAGCAACACTCAATCAAAGTATTCTAGAATTTGATGTTAGTAAATGTAAAATCCAAATATATTTGGATGTCTTGATCACTTAAGGCTGTCGGCCAGACAGCTACCACCTCCATCGCATTCGGGTCCAATGGTAATTTGTCTATCACCAATGATATAACTCAAAAACTCAATTGAATGATGGTTGAATTCTCTTTTCAAAGGACCGACAGACAAGGTACCCAATGTGTCAAACGTTTAATTTGGTGTGCCTGTACTAACTCATTATGGGACAACATGCCCAATCCACCTTAATCATGGCATCACACATCCAACGTCTCCCAAAACAAAGAAGGCATACCTGAGACGGTGTTTGAGGAATGATATACTACAAGGTGGAAATTTTACAACGGCATACCCAAACACAAACTAGATTTTTTTGTGCTTAGCCAAACACGACACTTGAAAAGAACACCGACGACAAGCACACGTCATTAATTCACACTCGTATAAAAATACTATTACCCCCTTCAAAAGGGTGCTTTTGCCACAAGCCCACTGTTGTCACGACTAATTTGCACCATACCAGATATATTGAAAAAAATGGAATGGCTACTTTGAGAGAAAAATGACTACAACATCCACCGAATACAGAAAGGGTGAAACAGCTTGGATAACTACACTATGCGCACCATCAAGCTAGCGTACCCAGGCATCCGAAGTTTGGCACGGCATTCCCGACGTCCAAAAAAAGGAACGGGATACCCATGAATATTATGTCTACACACAATGTACCTGGACCTAAAACATTAGCAACGGGAAATAGGCATGCCATTCCATTTTTTAAATAGTAGGTATGCCATGTACAATTTTCATTTCAAGCTTGCATGAGCCAAACAATGTATGGTTTCTTTGATAATCGTGATGTCATCCTTATAAAGAATTGTACAAGTTTAGGTCTCGGACAGGCGTCATTCAGTTCTAACATACATAATTAGGTAATAATTTCATTCTAATATTTTTGGTGTAATATTTCAGTATCATTTTTAAGGGGGTCATTCCATTTTTGTACGAGTATGACACAATGACATTTATCTGTTGTATGTTCCACAACAGGGCCATGTTCAGCAAAGCATGAAAAATAATTGAGTTCGTGTATGGGTACGTCGTGAAATTTTCACCTCACCATAGACCGTTCCTAAAACACTGGACTCTGGTATTTTGTCTATATTTTGCCAAACGCTAGATACGTAGTGCCAGAATTAAAGTGGTTTGGGCATCTGGTTCCTATTACAGTACATACGGAAATGGCAGTTTAAAATGTGGACATAGTAGGTATCTGTCTATTCTTTCATACATAGAATACTTATGAGGGCCACTTTTAAGAACTAATACTCCATATGTCCACTACAAAAAAAGCAAGTACTCAGAAAAGATAAATATTCTGCATACTCATTCTCCACACCCACCAACGTAACACAAAAGCATTGAAACGGGACCGCATTCCTGGCCGGCGCTACAAGGATAGTGTGGGAGATGACATTGCAAGTAGACCACACATTAACTCGCTTCCTCTCTCACTTGGCGAAATTCCGATCGGGCTTACCCATTCGTCCGATGCATACATGAATCTTTCAAGTGTCCAATGATCGGTCACCTCTCATTTGCCTCTCGCGAGGACCATACACCCCGTGTAAATTTTATGTGAATTTGAAGTTTGTGACATAAACCATGGAAATAATTATTGAACCCGCATGTCTGTTGTTCAACCACTCACCACAGTGAAACGCATAGTCCATCCACATTTGCACATAGCCCATCATACAGGAGAGTGAGGACATGCCAAATCTTTCATCAATTCCATATTGAATGCAACGCCTAGTGGGCCCCGCCACATAATGCAATATAGACGAGACAGAAAACCATCTCAAACAAATCGCTTATAGGTAATTCACCATGTAAATTTCATGGTTAGCATGGCCCACGTTTCCGCAAGTATGGCCCGAGCAACCTATGAAATGTACATGCCAACATCCAATGCTTTGTAGTAACTATTGCTTTTGCAACGTATGAACATGGCGACCGACGACTTGAGTGAGGTTCCGAATGGCCTCCACCGTTGGGACCAAGTCACAGTATGGGATGGAGAGGATCACAATGTACATCTGCCACATTATATCCACGGGAAGCTGCAACTGCATGGGCCGCCATAAAGGGCAAAATTTGACGATTGGGTAACGAAGAATGGGATGTCATCATGGACATCCATACCTCTTGAACCGGAGACCATGGTTTGGATCTTGGACAGGCGTATGCCCTTTCCATGTCTACTTAACACTCTTGATCCGTGGGAGCCCTGGCTGTACACGGAGCCTCCCAGCCATTAGTGTTGGAAGATGTGGACATGTGTAATTATAATCTCTCAATTCATTTATGATGTGTCCATAAAATCCCAATCCGTTTTCACACCATGTGCTTACGTGTACACTTTTGTACCAAAAATGATGTATGATGTGTCCACTACATACATTGCTGTCTGGTGGGGGAATGACTCGATACGTGTAACATTCCTTCCTCAAGATATTTCCCATATCTCCATTACAACTTATATGAACTTGTGTATGTGCAATGTGCGACCTTCGCTATACTCAACACCAGGATGTTTGTATTTGGAATGGTAATAACTGTGGTATGGATAAACACAAAGTTCAGAATGTAGGATGTGTGTCCAAAGACTAGCTTGGAGTCTGCTCACTTAGATACCCTTGATAGCTCATCTTCAATGCACTTGAATTCTCTGGCAGTGAAGGCATGTGCGAGGATCCAGAATAGGCTCGCAGCTACCTGACCCACTTTTGACTTCTCGTTCTCGCAGATGTGGTACACACAAAAGTGTGCATTGTATCACGTATCTCCCTAGCCATGGTAGCAAGGAGCCCTCCATTACAACCGAAGATGATGATTGTGTCCATTTTGTGCTGTGAGATATGCATGTGACCACGTTCAGTTCTCCTTATCTTTGTGGTCGCACAACGTCCACGCCATGGAAAGAGAGTGGTTGTTAGCATCATCGTACTGAGCAATCAACATTGCTTGTTTGAAATCGTTTTTCAAAAAAATGGCATCCATGGTGATCAGGCGGCGGACATGGTTCCACCCCTCCCAAAAGGCCCCAGATGCAATGAAGGCCAGGTGAAACAGGGCGTTCTTGTCCTACTAAATGCACGCGACAGTCTAGGGGTCAACCTTCTTCAAGTACAAGGCATACAATGCATATGCAACCATGTTTACACGACGGTCTTGTGCCATAGGAAAAAGGGCACACAACAAGAAAACAAAGTGGGCCCACAAACCTCTATCATGTAGGCTAGAAAGAGAGACCAGAAGAGCATCTTCCTCCCCATCATCAACCCCTGGGCCACCTTCTTTTCTCAGTAGACCACCAGGTAGAAGATCTTCTTACATGTGTGTTCCTTGACAATCTACTAGAATGCCTTCATGTCCGTGGGGGCTTCTTCTCAAGAATCTAGTTGATGTGGCACACAACCCATGCAGCACAATGCACCTAATCCCCCTTCTTGGTGGTGGGGCTGCACGTGTGGCCTCCAACGTACTTGAGCACCGCAGTTTTACATTGTTTGCACTGGTAGCGTGCCTTAGTAGCCATGTGTAACTTGTGGTCTTGCACAAATCGTAGCATACCTCAAGTCGGATGGGCTCACTATGGACCCAGGAGAGTGGCATGTTGCGGTCCACTGTGAAATATTAGACGGCTTCACGACAGGCCTCCATGTTGCAAAAGGCTCGACCACCCAAGAAATCTTTGGATCTGGCCGTGCGCTTTTGTGTACGAGCGCGGAAGGTGGCTTGCACATCTTTGCAAGTTTTCTTTTGTGGGGGCGTTAGAGATTCCTCATCACATGATTTTACACAAAAGACACATAGTACCATGTCAGGCACCTGTTTGGAAAAGGATGAACAAGGACATAAAGTGATTAGTGGTTAGCGGAGAGAGTATTTTGATATAGGAGGAGGTCGAACACTGTCGGGTGTGACGATATTTCTACAAACATTGTGGGTTCAATTCATCCACACCATAACGAAAAATGGATGGACACATTGATTTCCTCCGATATGCATCATGCGCTCTTCAGCATGCTCAAAAGAGCATGGTCATGCATTTTAGGATAGTGATGTGACATTTGTACTTTTGCTCCTCCCAATCGATGAAAAGGAATGAGGAATCGAGGTGGTCCGAGAGACGAGGACCCCGAGAGGATTGTTCTCCTCATCGTCGGGGTAGTTGCGTACAGTGGCGTAAAAAATGGTGGCCATCTTGGCCAAAAGTGGGTAAACAATTGTATCATGTGCGTTATAATATGCGTCCTTCCCACCACCTGCACTTGGCAAATCCATCCATTGTTAGTGCGAGGAGGAGAGCCATCCCAGAGTCAGAGGCCCATTACGACGAAGCGGCGACATTGGAAGGACATGGCGAGTACACATGAACAATGGCTCAAAGGTCATGACCCCTACGGACAATGAGAGAGGATGTCCACATCGCATGGATATTGCCTGACTTACCATGAAGACAATTGTCACAAACAATGCATGAGGGAATAGGAAAAACGCACCTGGAGCCGGAAAGCAAAGAGGGTGGGCACGTCAGTGTCGAGCGAGAGATGTTGACAACATGTGGCATGTCCTTGAGATATCCGCCAGGTGGCGCCACTTGCATGTGGATGACAATTGGCAACGTCCAGCTGGCAACCTATCGCATGATCGAGATGTGTGATGGTTGGACTTTGTTTAGACATTGTCGAGGTTCATGTACACAACAGCTACTTTGTGTTTGGCAACGAGGCTTTCTTACGATTGTTTCTACATGAGAATGATTTCATATTTACCATGGTCCTATGAATTTCATTCCCATCTATTCAAAGGGTCCAGGAAAGTAGGGTTTAAGTGAACATTTATGCACGTATTTGGTCTGTCAAAAGTCGTACTTCGTGTCAAGTCACTCCTGATGTACATGAGTCAGAGTTCATTTCATGTGTTGTGGAATTGGTGACCGAAACCAGTAAAACTTAAAATCTGATACACTACTGACTTTTAATTTTTATTATAACCTTTTTTGTGTTCATCAAATTTTGTGCTCCGTCGAATGTAAAGCGGCATCAAATTAACTTGAAAGTGCAGTAATCAAATTTCAGGTGTCACCTCACTACTTTTGCACTCGGGTTCATTAGCATGTGTTATAAGTCCTACATAACATGTAGTCATACTTAAATTTGTTTTCTGCAAGAAAAGTGTTGTGAATGTCTTATTCACGAATTCGGCGAGACAGGATGTCGAGAGCAAGGATAACATGAAACACAGAGCACACACTTAGCAAAAAAAACACGTTTAGACACGAAAATGGCTTCATTAAATGTAACTTCATTTACACAACCAAGTCCTCTTCCATGTCATTGCTACAAAGCAAAAGTTGTCCAAAGTAGGTTGCTGCAAAACGCTAGGAAGTGGGGTCAAAGACGCGAGGGAAGTTGGACCTCACCCATGAGTTCTTGACCATTGGATATTTCTACGAGTCATCAGTTTCAAACCGCCTGGTTGGCCCCTGCTGTACGTCTCGGTCTCCCGAATCGCTACGTTGGCTTTCTGCAACCCCGGCGCTGACAAATTGCCACGGATGCCGTGGAGCGAACACCACCGTTTGCCGAATTCGAAAACCTTTGCTGGACATGTCGCTGAATTTAAGGTACCACCCTTAGCCTTTCGTCGAATTCCAAGAAAACAATCGAAATTACCCCAGCATTGAAATTAAAGATTTCAAGATTCACAAGTGCTAAATCGTCAAAATTAGAAGTTAGTAGGGTGCTTCAAATACCAATTTCTTCAGAATTATTACTTCACGGCTAGTATAGCATGAATTTGTTTATATTAGCGGGCACAACACGCATGATCTCAGGTGCTTTCGGAAAATTGGGAATAGGAAGCATATTTTGTGTGAAGTGAGTATCGTGTTCAATTATTGAAAAAAATGGCCAGGAGAAAATTCGGAGGCCTAAGCAGTGGGTATAGCGGAAGTAGGCCGCCTTCAAAATGATAGCAAAATTGTACACCAATAACATTTAAAAGACAAATGTACATAATTAAGTATGATATAAATGTGACATCATGGTTCCCGATTTAGCCATACATGATATCAATAAGAAAAATAAGGATAGAAATTATACACGGCATACCCACAATTCAAAAAGGGAACGGCATGCCCGTATGCCGTTGCTAATTTTCAACATCTGGATACACAGTGAGCAAACATGATATTAATGGGTATGCCATTTCTTCCTTTAGTACACCGAGTGTGCCATACGAAATTCTCAACACACGGGCACACCAGCTAAAGTGCGCGCGGCGTGGGTATCCGAGTTAATTCATCCCCTTTCAAAGGTGTCCAATCTGCTGCTCCAGTCCACCTATGGATTGTGCCGATAAAGAAAATCTTGCTCGAGGATGACTTTTGGTCACTTAATAGGCAAGTTCTCCAGATCATTACATCATGCATATCTTCAAGTTGCAGTCGGAGTGGTTTGTGAAGTCGGCGGATCTGAAGTGGTCAGTCAATAAGTTTTCCTTAAAACATCCCTGGTTTGTTCTACAAAGCGAGCTTTCAAACCATGTCCTTGCCGACAAAACTGTACAAAGCTCCTCTATCAAGTAACATCGGTATTGTTCTACGACTCTTGCAAACCCTTGGTTGCACTCGTAGCAGTATCACCGGCTGGTTGTCCTTGTATGCCTTGTCAAACTTTGCAACATCAAGAACCCTCGTGAATTGTGATGTGAGCCGCTCAGATGGGAGATAAATCGTATAGATGTTTCTGACTGGATGGCAGTCTTACCCTTTACTCCGACCCTTTTTCTTTTCCTGATTCTTTATTCTCTTTTTGCGACTTCTCCCACTTTTTGGTTTGTTGATGTCATTCTGACATGCATGCAAGATATGACCCAATTCCTCGCAAGTCCAACAGATTCGTTGGCTGCACTGATTGAAGGCATCAATCTCCATTAGAGACGAGGTTTTTGTTTACTACTTTCATGTGCTATAGAATGAATTGTGGCTTAAAGGTCGCCAGATATTGGATTCCTCCATCCGAGTGTCATAGTCGGTGTTGTCAATGTAATTTGCTATTGTGATAATTCACAAAAGGTCGTCCTTGATGCCAAAAATGGTGATTTGTCACCACCCTTGCTTGAGGCCGTTGTTGTAGTAGAAACACATTTTTTCACAGACGAGGCCACATTCAATGATTGTTTTGTAGAATTGTTGAGCGTACTTTGTCCTGCTAGACTACTAACGTAGACATTTGAGTCTCTATCATATATCTGACCCCTTGTTCAACTTGTTCAAATGAGCAAGGGTAACACATGCGGAGTCGCTCCATATTTCTGGTGGCATGAAATAGTCGCGTCAAATCCATTTAATCCTCTTCATAGGTAGTTTGCTTGTGGTTGACGATGTGAGAACGATCGTGAGAGCCGTTGATCTGGCTCCACGAGTCTCCTGTTGCCATTAGATGGTCTTTAGATTGGACCACCTACTTAAATCCGTGCTACACAAAAGCAAGACTAGAAGCTGGCCATCGGGTTCGTCGGTACTGTGCCATTCGCTGCAAAGGATGCCGCTCTTGCTTGGTTCATCTCAAGAGAGTGTGTGTTTACGTGTGCTTGTGAGTGTTTGTTGTTCCTCCATCACCAAAGTGTTTGCCCGATACTGCTACTCGCTGCTAGTGCTCCTTGCTCCATTCAATATTATCATTATGAGGTCTAAAGTCTTTTGAACGGTGCAGATGCGCTAAAACCTTGTGTGATGTTTTCGTTAGGCAGTTAATGCATTGGTTTTCCCTTTAACGACGTTGTAAACTTACACTAAGTGCTACACCGAGCAGAACATAAGTGCTTTACAAGGATGAGGTATGGGACAAAGGATGATTCAAGGATTTGGGACAAATGGATAACTTTTATTAAGCAGTAAGTGTACTTTGACGACAAGTGTTGAGCAAGGCAAGCACATATATTCATTGAGAATGACAATTAGAAATATGTTGGGTCCTTGGCGCTTGAGCGGAGCGATGGGTGCAAGGTTGCTTTGTAAGTGGCTGCTTTGAGAAGCTCCAACGAGAATTTGGTGGCCTTCAAGAATATCAATGTGCTTCTTTATGAGAGTGCAGCACCTTCAAGAAGTCGACCAAATAATGTTGAAACGTTGATATAGTTTGTGATACGTCTGTCGAACTTTCTGGAAGGTGGTAGAAGTTGTCAAAACATTCCGGAGCTGGACACCGAGGTTGATGCAAGGTGGGATATGAATGAAATGATAGAAATGTCCACTCGTGGTGTTTAGGTACTTGTGTACATCATGAAAATAACATTTCAACCAGTTTAGGATAGAAGAAAAAAACCGTTATTGGTCCCCTTCAATCATGGAGCCTTTTTTCCATAATTTCATATCTTTTCCGTTGTAGCAAATTCGATGGAATCCTTGGCGTACTAGGCCCAAACCGTGGTGTTTGACGGTCTCTGACCCTTAAGCCATCCCATCTCACTACCCACAGTCCCATATGACTCTGTTCAATCCACATGGCTCCTTCGACCGGTCGGCGTGGCACTGCCATGCTACACTTCCCCGCACCAGGAGTGAGAGCCACCTTGGCATCTCTAATAATCCCAACGTGGGATTTGAGCACTAGAGCTCGAATACAAATGTAGCGGATTTGACAGAATCCTTGGCTGATTAGGCCAAAACTATGGTGCTTGAGGGTCTCTGACCCTCAAGCCATCCTGTCTCAACGCCCACAGTCCATGGTGATTTTGCTTATTCCACATGACTCCTTCGACCGGTCGGCGTGGCGCTGCCAGGCTACACCTGCTCTATACTTCGCTTCTTGTACTTCAAGGCTTGCGGGAAATAAGATAGAAATGGTTTTTTGTCCAATTCTGAATACGGGTTCTTTATGGAAGAAGGAAACGGACATCACGCAGTCGGACAAGCGAAGCGAGTCGTAGAGAAAATGGACAAGTTTGAGTTGCATCCAACTTGTCATGTCCGTTTCTTGGCTAGACTAGCCAAATACCTGCTCCTGGTTACGACATGTTAAAAGCAAAAATGAATTTATGGTAGGTTGATGCAAAACAAAACCTTAAAATTATTCGAAAATGGTAAATCTTTACTCTAGCTGGAGGGCCGGTTCGGCCCTCCCACCTCCAAATAGCAAGGGGGTGGCCCATAACCACCCCTCGTGATATGGAGGAATGGCCGGTGGCTTGCTAGCCGCTAGCTACCGGCCGGCCAACGTCCAGCCGGCTTGGTGGTTGGCGACCAGTCAAGTGATCAACCGGCCACTGGTCAGCCACCTGCTTGCCGTCGATCGAGCTGGTTGCTCAATCGGCGGTTTTGAGGTCGTGAGGCCTCGAGGGCCGAGGCTTGTGGCCTCAAGCCCACGTCCTGGCCCTCTCCTCCTTGCCTCTTCAAGCGAGAGAGGCGAGGGATAAAGAGAATGCGGGATTCAGGCACAAGAGAAATATGTTGGTAGAAGATTTTCACTGTGTCTTGTTGGATTGCGGGATAACTATGCTACTTTACTTGTTCAACATGGGGCTATCGGTTCTTCAATCGGAGGTCTCCATAATGTTCCATGTATTTTTCCGCAACATTTTTGGGTGTAGCTCGGTGGGGAATTGCCTCCAAAGACGTGTAGAGTGAATCTAGTCGACTCACCCTTAAAGGGTGAAAGGGGCTTGTAGTATAGGTAGACACACGAGATTAGCTCACGCCTGTGGCCTCTTCTGATGAGAGGGGGAGCTACATACTGTTTAGTGCTACATAGGCACACAAGGCACGATAACCTAATGATACCTAGCTAACGGCATCAAAGGTTGGACAGCAATATCTAGTACATCATCTCCAACACACGCGGCGTCTGAAGTAGTCACATCACTTGTCTACGAGGAGAGATCTGCTTCAAGCTTCTGACAGATGGAGATCTATGATTTACATCAACCTGTGGAGCACAATCAATGGTGGAGAAGGGTAGCTTCTTGGAGAAACCACGTGATGAAGAAACTTCATCATGAAGCTGGACGAAGATTTCGTCATCATGAAGCTTAACCCAAGCTGATTTCAGAGCTAAGTAACATCACAAAGCCAGAAGAAGCATCCCTTGCAAGGAAGCTTCATACTTGTAAAGCCAAGAGGTGACTGTTGCAACCACACACAAGGAAGCTTATCCTCAATGGAGGTCAACTTTCCAAGACCACATGTAGATGAGGTAGTGGCCCTGACACACCTCAACATCTCCAATATCTTTTACATCTCAAAATATCCATGGAGATCACTCTCTAGTCAACCGCTCACTTCCATTTGGATGGCATCTTCATGTTGTTCTTCCAACAGTCGGCCTTATAGCAACTACAACAACTTCAAGGCCTTGAAAGTCTTGCGTTTGTGCAAAATCTCCACACCTTAACACTAGAGAGCCTCTGAACTAGAGACTGTTGGAGATCCCTCCACGGCCTCTGTATGACTGGCACTTACGTGCCAGCTTAGGAGGAGGCTGCAATCAATCCCTCTTTCTCTCTGACATACGAGCATCATCACTTCAAGAGCTTCAGGCTTCAGCTACTAAGTCATCACCATTCTTTTGGACCCTGAGGTCTCTACTAGAGTACCCAAGCCAAGACTCTATTGGAGTTCGCTTTCAAGACCCCTGTAAGGTTAGCACTTTTGTGCCAGCCTAGGAGGAGGACGCGAGACTCCCTGGAGTCTAGACTACCTCGAAGACAGTGCCAATGCCAAGATCTCTTGCGTCAACAGCCTTGAAGGCCTATCAAGGATCGTCCCTTCTGGGATGTCAGGAAGCTAAGTGCTTTTTACATAGTTGTTTTCATACTGAATCATTCTTGTACTTTATACTTTGTACTATCAATGAAGAGATTCAATTTCTCCCTTGTGTGCATGCTATCTTGCTGAGCACGAAGATCTCTATACAAGCGGTAAGGAACTTAGAGCTTGCTACCACAAACCAAATTACTTTTGCTATGCAAACTCTCACATGGTATCAGAGCAGAGGTGGTAACTTGGAGCCCAGGAGCTCCTACGTTAGCAAGGGTAGCTCACACGTACTGCTAAAGCTATGCACACTATAGTTGTAGCAGTCTCATGTGGATCAAGCAACTCAATCTGCCCAGTTGCAGCAGCAACATTTTTGGTTTCAACAAAAGATGTAGTAGTAGCAACATTGGCAACAAGTGTAATAGCAATAATAACAGATGCAGTGGCAACGGGCGATGCTAGCATCATCTATGCATCAGCCTCATGCCAACCCTCCTCGAGTTGTGCAATCGGCCATTCCTTCACAGGCGCAACCGAGCTGCTCCAAGGGTGCCACCCATAGCACCATATCAGGCAAATGTGTTGCCAGCTCATATGCCACAGTCGGCAGAAGTCTCGCTTCAACAACATGGTGATAAGAGTAAGCCAGCTAACCGCCATCGGCTTACACCTGAGTAGCATCCAAAAGCTTGCAAGGAGCACGAGTACTACCACTTCAACTCAGTATTGATCGTCCGCAATGACTCTATTTGTCCCCTCACTCGCATCGGGCAACAGAGGAAGCGGAAGAAGAAAAAAAGGCATGAGGAGCGTCTCAAAAAAAGGGGACATGGGAGGAGTCACCAAGCTAGGAAAAAAACTCCAATGGCAGTAGGCGTCCCTTGTGTACAATGGAGGAAGTAGCATGAGCAACTGCAAACTCCTGGGAGGTGCTTGACATGAGATCATAGCATCCTCATAACCTCAAGGCGAGGCGCTTATGGAAGTGATTAAAATGACCTACGAGGTGACTGCGTACACCAGTTATTTGCCTGCCTCTATCCAACCTTTCACAAGCAAGGGGGAGGCTGGAGTACATGTTCTCCATGACTACAATGGAGATGCGGATCCCTCAAATTTGTGATCTAATACTGGTCACAAGTAGTCCATGAGCAGAAGTGATCGATGGCAATGAAAATAACAGGCATCCACAACGATGGTGTGGAAGTAGCTATTATTACCTCTCAAATTGAGTGGCTAAGACCAAGATAACGGCCAGCAGCAACACCATATGCAATTGCAGCAGACATCGGCATGATCAGGCGTGTCACACTGCGATGGAAAGGATTCCAAGGTCCTTAATAGACCCGGCTGCAGAAAAAGAAAAAGCTATGAGCAAAGCTTTTGCCTTCTCGGTAAATCGGTGTAGTAAGCCCTCTACGTGGTCGGTGGCATACGCACTGGAGCCACAGCTACACATGATGGCTCGTCGGCTCCAGACAAGTATGAGGCAGAAAATGTGGGGACCTTGAGTGCAGTGAAAAATAATCCAAGCCGCCACTAGTGAGGGGGAAGAGGCTAGAAGATTTCAAGAGTCCTCGATGACATTTGGAGGAAAGTGGAGAAGTACAGCAGAAAGGTACACCAGTTATTTGCCTCCCTCTATCCAACCTTTCACAAGCAAGGGGGAGGCTGGAGTACATGTTCTCCATGACTACAATGGAGATGTGGATCCCTCAAATTTGTGATCCAATACCAGTCACAAGTACTCCATGAGCACAAGTGATCGATGGCAATGAAAATAGCAGGCATCCACAACGATGGTGTGACATTGGGAAAGCAGCACCATGTAAAGCAAATAAATCCAAGCCGCCACCATTACTCTCCATCTCTACCACAACATCAGCGTGCTTTAAGGAGTGCAACAGAATGGGGGAGAGCAAGGTCCCTTACTGCAGAACCAAAAAAAAAAGCTAGCAACAGCAGATATTCCTGTAAAATCTATAACAGCTTTCGTCGCAGCTGTTTTTACGAAAGTGGAGCTGACCACTTTTGTGACGAGTCTTCGCCGGAGCACATTGCTGACGTCATCATTTTTCACTAAATACGGTCAATCTTGAGGAGGTACTGCAGCTGCGCACGAATTGTGCGGCCGGAACAGCACAACTGGAAAGAAAAAAAAGCAAAAAAACAACAAGGATCCAATGTTGCACTAAGGTGCACAAGGCTACGTAGTAAGCTTTGCCAAGTTGGATATAAGTGAAACCAAAAGAGTTTCGAAGACAAATGTAGGGAAAAACATAATGTAAAAATTCCACTTCATCTGAACTTTACGTGTAATGTGTTTGTTTCGTTTGATGTAATTATTATGCTTGCACTCTTCCCAAAGTACATTCAGAAGTGACCTCTCGAAAAGATTTCTTGGAATCACATGTGAAAATCAACATTTTGAAATCATTATTCTTTAAAAATTTATGTATTTTACCCATTTTTGCACATGGAGTTGTTCCATGGATTACCTTCCACACATTTACTGTATCCATACGTGTGTCCACGTCTATTTACATGTACATGCAGTCGTTTGTGAATCTTAAAAAAATTAGTTGAGTCATTTGTATCATATATATTCAATCTATGTAGTATGTTCTTCACATTAATATGATCCAACCATCCAATGACGATGATTTGTTGTGATTACGTGTGTGAAAAAAAATCATTCGAAAGAAGGTGAATAATTCATCACAGATGATACCTTACATCATGTTTCAAATTATTTCTCCTTTCTTAAGCACATTGATCTAACAGTTCAGTTTTGGTGTAGTGTAACTTGGATCCAGGTATGTAGGCTCAGCTGTCTTGGAGTGTGTAGCAGTTCGTTCCTGGCTAGTTCCTCTCGCGTCTGGAGAGTGATGTTGTCAACTGAGCTCGTCTCGTTGACCAGTCTGGAGCGTGTGAGAGAAACAAAGCTAGTACGTCTTTAAAATTCGACCCTGTCGGATATTCTTGTGTTATTTCGTATTTCCTACTTGGAAACAGAGTACCGTTCACAGATTGCAGGTTGGCGGACGTCCCCAAAACAGGTCCACGAACCGATACCAATAGGTTACTACGTAACCCAAAAAAAACCCGCTCGCTCACGCGAGCGAAACACACAGGGCACGCCTGGTTGGGGTTGGAATCTATGGTTGGGCGAGTTCAACTATCGTCCTTGGCCGTGCTGTCCGCGGAGTTTTTGCTCTAGAGGTCGTCAACATAGTGGACTCCCTCTCTCGATGTTGGTGCACCTGGTTGGGATCCCTGAGACTCTCATTCAACCAACCTAGCGGGTCCCACACAGTGCACCAATGGCTGAACGGCATCGGCTCAACCAACCTCTCTCCACCAATGACAGTGGGGTATTGATGGTTGAAAGCTCGAAGATTGTCCACGGATGGAAGAAATCCCTCCGGACCTGACTGGAGGCACACGACATTTGACAAGGGTTGTGAATGAGTGACGCAGGGCAGAACTTCTGGACTCCAAACGTCCGAAAGAGCATCAAGTAAAGCCTGTGTCCGCTAGCGTTCAACCATCGATTCCAACCCCAACCAGGCGCGCCCACACCCTCTCCTGTTCTAAGACCAGTGCCAGCTCAACAATTGGCTTCTGAGCGAGGGGGATGGGGAGGACTGCGTTGGACCTCGCACCAGCTCGCTGCGACAGCGAGCTGGGCCAGCATAGCCTGTCGCGACGGCTGGCTTGATCGCAGCAAGGCCCTGACATCGTAGCAGATGCGATCGCGGCAACACCCCCCTGCCGCGATGGCAAGGCCTTGCAAAGCCTCCAGCCGGCGGCGGAGAGCGAGGGGGAGGGCCACGCAACACGCCGCCCAGGGTTGCTCACCAAGTTTGCTGAATTTCAGTGTTCATGGCCCCAAACCGGAACAGTTTTTAACTATCCTCCAGCGTAGGAAATGGCGGTTTGCGAAAGGGTGAGTGCTGACGAGCGGGTCTCGAAAAATCGCATCTCCGCCAATTTCTTTGCAATGGTCGCGATTTGATATAGCGCGAAATCTTCCATCGATAAATTTATCGATGCCTACGTGGCACTTATGTTGTTGAATTTCATCGATTCCATAGTTCTAGGACTAGGTTTACTATAGTTCTAGAACTATTTTTTAACAAAGACACTTCCGTCGCCTGTACTTAAAATCGCCCACATGGACGGCGACGATGGGGCTTATCCGACTCCTCTTTGGACGCTCAAAATTCGGGCATTCGAATTCGTGAAGGCAATCTGTGGCTCGACCAACCTCGCCACGCGAATGCCTCCCCGAATCGCCCTAGCCCCAACTCCACGGCGCCGCGAGCACCACTTCGGCTGTCTTAACCTCTAACACTCGTCACGAGCTCACAACTCCTCCACCTCCATGGATTCAACGTCGACCAGCTCTGCGCCTATGGACCCGCAGTCCTACAACCCCGCCGCCAACAACACCGATGGTACTCCGGACGCCCTCCTTGCGAGGCCAGTCCCACACTTTGATGGCGCTGACCTCGTCAACGCAGCTTCGCGGTACCAGCGTGCTGCACATCTGCCAGACGCGGATGGCCAGGCCGAGTACAACACCCACCCTTTCGTGGGTGGTTACCACGAAGCTTACATCCGCGGCAAGCACATACCATGGGCTCCCGACCCATGGCGCTATGTCAATGCGGGCATCACGCCCATCCCCCCTACAAGCGTGCCGTACGTCAAGCCCGTATGAACGGGCTCCCCTCCCCCCATCCGTCGGCATTCCGTCATCTCCATCAACAGCAGTCATCATTCATGCCGTACGTCCCCCCGCTCGGCCACGGCCCGGTCCCATCATTCTTGCCGCTCCCGTCCGCATCGGCCCCCATGACCACCATCCTTGGCAGCTTCCGCGAACCTTCTCCCGTCGCCTCCTCCCCCCTGCTGGGGAACACGGGACTACCCGCCATAGCCGCAACAACTACGTCGGCGGAGTTCTCCATTCCAAGGGAGCGCGCGAGTGTGTCTACCGCGCTGAGCGTGGCGCCGAGCGCTTCGACCTTCTCAAGCGGCGGCTGTGCGCACTTAGGTATCAACATTGGTGGCACGCTCTCCAAGGGCTTTTTGAATGGCGCGCGTGACCTCGAACTCATCAAGGCCGCGTTGGAGACGGTTGCGGACGTCTGTGGGAGTAACGGGTGGCGTGGCCGAGTACACGAAGCAATCGCCAACGTTTTGACCGCCTCACCCGCATTCGTCGCCCCGATGAAGGCAAATCAGGTTGGGAGTAGGCTAGCTTCCATAGAGAAGGTTTGGAAGCTAGCTTATGGCTTGGTTGGAAAAAGTGGGGACGGGGGGTTGTGCTGAAAGACATGGGTCATTGAGTTTAGCAAGGACAAGTGGAAAGACATTAAAAGGATGAATGTGGAGCAAGCCAAGCTTGAGGGTAAAGCCCTCCCATGGTATGATTTGGCTACCCGTTTGTTCGCCGCGGATAAGGAAACCGGGGATAACGTGGTGACGAGTGCTACCATCATCGTCATTGATGATGACGACGACGATGCGAAGGATGACCCCCCCACCCGCAAGAGCAAGAGGAAAGGGAAGCATGAGCGGCAAATGGATGTAGCGGAAAACATCATGCATGTCGCATCCAAGATGGAGTGCACGATTAAAGATGAGACCCCAAAGTCGGTGTATGGGTCGGCTGTTGAAATCTTGTCGACCGATAGCACAATCAACACCGACGATGCCATGATCATGTTGAAGCGTTTCAAGGCGGAACCGTCGGTGTGCGAGGACTATGTCTATTCCATTGGTCCATTACGCAAGCGTGTGACACATGAGGTGCTCGGCCGCATTCCACAAGAGAAATTGATGGGCAACGGGGGAGGGGCATGGGGAGGAGAGAGTGATGTGGCCGGAAGCCAAGTTGGATCCGATCCTTCAAGCAACAAAAATGGACCTTTGCATGCGGATGCCGAATATTTGGATGAGTTTTGAGAAGTGGAAATGTAAAGCTCTTTCATTCATCATTAACGTAATCGTTTCACATTGCCCTTGCAATTTTATTCCTTGAAGCTCTCATTGCCGCATCACCCCTCTTCCTCCGCCAATTGGAATCCTAAAAGGACGAACCCCCCATATGTCATTGGCCTCCAACATGCTTGCTGTTAAATGTGTAGCTACATCCTCACGGCTTTGAATGAGATTGTGCATGATGAAACACGACAAGAGGATCCGAGCTTGGAAAGTGACGTTGTACGATGGTATTCCACGGCAAATGTGGAACCTTCCCTTCAAAACACCGAAGCACCTTTCAATCATGGACCTAGCACTTGCATGCCGTAGGTTGAATAGTTCCTCATCGTCTCGCGGCCGCATTGCGCCTTCCCCAAACTCTTGTAAATGATAACGCCTTCCTCGGAAAGGCGTCATCAACCCGAACCCTTCCGGAAAGGCCGCGTCCGCGAAAAGGTAAGTGTCGGGTGGCAAACGGAAGCCACGTGCCAAGACATCTAAAAACATCCATGCGTCATGGGCCGACCCCTCCCATCCCGTGGTCACAAAGGTGAAACGCAAGTCGGCATCGCACGAAGCTAGCACGTTTCGCGTCACTTGTTGGTGGCGGTTGACATATGCCCCCCTCCTCTCATGCCCGACAACCACTGGGACATGTGTTCCGTCGATGGCGCCCACACAACGCCAAAACCAAGGTAGGTAGTCGGGTCGCCCTTGCCAAGCCAACAGTGGCTCGTCCCCAACCCTTAGCTGACGCAAAACTGCGGGTGCAAGGGTGAGTAACGCCACCACGACCTCACGTAGCACGCGTGACACCGTCGCCATGCCGCATTGAAACCGCTCCGCCAACTCACGCACGGACATGGCGTGGGTGATGCATTGCAACCACATAAAGAGATTTTCATCCACACTTAGGCGAGTTTGTCGAAGGGATGTGCATTGGCGGAGCTTAACGATGATGCCAGTCCAAGAGTGCACGGACATTATGGTCACGCTGAAGAAGCGCTCGGGATGCCCGCGGATGAGTTCGTGCAGCCACATCACGTCGCCATAGGTGGAGTTGAGCATGGGCTGTCGAAGGAGTCGGTTGCACAAGCGGGAGGTAATGTCTCGGATGATGTCGTAGAGCACTGTGATGAGGACTACACGCAGAACGACGACGCGACGTATGATTGTGCGGCGAGCGAGTGCTCGCCGACGGGTGCGATCCATGACAGACATGTAAGTGGGTACGGGGTTGACAAACGGCTAAGTAGTCATCGCAACCCCGACGTCGAGCGGCGAGTCGAGGGCAGCCCATCGCATCGCAATCGCACCACTGAACGGCCAAGCCCAACGGTCGTGGGCTCGAACCTCCCAACGGCATTATCCATCGTTCGTAAATTACACGTCATAGTGCGCTGTCCGACGGAGACGGGGTAAATGGCGGCAAACCTCGGATCGTTGAAAAAACCAACCAATCATCGATGACCTCTACCGCCATTTTCAATGTCATCGATGATTGGTTATAACTATCCTCCACTGGCGCGAAAAATGATCGATAGATTTCAAGGGTTCCGGTTCGGGGCCCATGTAGGTTCGCGCTCGATACGACGCGGGAAAGTCCGACGTGGCATGGTTGTGGAAAACTTGCGACAAGCACAAAAATACGACGAACATCGGCAAAAATTCGCGATCTTCGGAGGCCTTACCGTACTGTCGTCCATATACATTCAAACTAATTATTTTCTTTCACCCATGAGTGTGTAAAAAAATTGTAAGTGTTATGGGCGAATTCGTCCTTAAATTATAGCATTTCTGTAGTTTTCGTCCAATGATGTGCGCAAAATATTTTCCCTCTCGGCCGGGTTTTGTCAAAGAACATGTGGGGCGAGGTCATTTATATCCAGAAAAAAAGGTACACGGTACACGCGAGCAAATCTGAACAGGGAAAAATCAGTCTACGTCAGCACACGTCACACAACAGGTACAATTTTGTCTTCCGGCTCTGCAACCACGCGGTCCTTTAACATCGTGCTGTCTTCGGCCAGTGCTTCTTCAGCCGCAGCTTCCTGGAAGGCGGCATCCAAGCACCGTCCAAAGTTGCACGCCGTCCACGCGTGTTTGACGAGGTTGACGTTGCACCTTAACCTGCGCCAAGAAGAAAGCACCCAAGACATCCCCAGATTGCGCATCCGCGGCATTCCTAGGTCAACCTTGCCATGGCGGCCAGCTTCTAGGCTGATGCGAACCTCGTTCGCATGCCACTCATTGTACTGTGCCTCTATTGATGCCTTGAGTGGATGCTGCAAACCGACGTCTGCCAGCTGCGCTTTTGAAGTGCAGCCCGCCGGTATGAAGAGGAGCCGGATGTAGGCGTAGTGGGTCTTGATGAAGTCCCGCAGTTCTGGAGACGTGTGAGGCTGCCACGCGTCCACGAGCAAGATGAGTTTCTGACGCCCAACTTCTTTGCTCTTGGACGCGCACTGTCGCTTGTACCAAGGATGGATGATGTGCGTAATCGAGTCGCGTGTAGTCTTGGTGTTTGCCCAGTGATTGTCGGTGTGGGTGATGTGGAAATGGAGGTCTTCAACCGGGACGCGGGAATCTGCGTTGTCTGGATGACATCGTTGGGTCTTGCCGCCATAGACGAGTTGTAACGGTAACAACTCTCCTGCCATGGTGGACGTCATGAGCGCTGTAATCTGGCGCTTGTCATCCAGCGCCTGAATCGCGACCTCCTTACACCCCGTTGGCACGTAAGTTCGGTCACCTGCAACATGAAGGCCAACATTCGTGAGTCCATGCAAACAAACTTGCGATGTAAAGGATTGCATGAATTTACTAATGTGAACGTACCGGTTGGCACAAGGGAGATGCCGGTGTGGTCCGCGTTGAGCACAAAGTCGGCATCGACCTTGTGCGTAGCCATAAGCGCGGCGACGCGCTTGTGCATGGCGAGCACAAGGTCCTCCCACCCCGGTGGCAGTTTTTGCACAACAGTGGTGCCACACCGGTAGGACCACTTCATGCGGTTCCGGACGAACTCTCGTGTCCACGACCGGGAGAACGTCATGGAACCACCATTGGATGGGAGCTCCTCCGGGTGGTGCTTGAGGGTGAGGCCGTGCAGGACACCATGGAGGGTGGCTGAATTGATGATCGTGCCAGCTGTACGCATGACGGAGATGGCACTGATGATGATGTCCGCAAAGTTAGGGTGGCGGTCAAGGAAACCGGGACGGCCAGTGCATCCGTGAGTACGATGCGCAGTTGGCCCTTGCACCTTGATTTCTTCTACATGCGTCAAGAAGGAGCTAAACTTGGATTGCAGGGTGGTGGAGCCGGTCTCGTACCAGCCATGGACTGTTGACGGATTCAGTTGATCATACACGCACCTCCCACCAGGTTCCCGGTACAGCTTGCGTAGGAGCTTGCATGCCTGGTACGCATTTCCACCAGAAAGAACCGCGCCATGGATCCGCGGGAGATGGCCATCTCCCAGCCAATTGACGTAGGCGCCACGCTGGTTCTGCGCGGGTTCATGGCCGTCCGCGTGTGAGTCATTTTCGGCAGGCGAAGCAGCCCGTGGGACAGGGAGACGGGCCCTCACAATGGCTGCAACAGTGGCAGGCGTGGTGTCCAGTTGAACAGCGGCCAGAAGTAGCCGCTCAGGATTCTTCGGCGGCCGACCCACAGGCCGCTTCTTAGGGATCTTGCAAGGCTTTGGGTGCTGGACCTTGTGCAAGTCGAACTGGCGATCACGCTGAACGGCGGCCTCCTCACGGTTGAGGCGTCTCAGGTTGAAGTCTAGTAAGGACTTCATGGCGGCAGAATGGTCCTAGACGAGTACCGGTGGCTCTCGGCCCAGCAACTTGTACCTCACCGGGCAACACCGAAGCCAAGCGGCATCGGTGTTGCACCGGTGCGTAGTGTGGGGAGCGAGGCGCTTTGGTCACGCGTTGCACACTTTGTTTGATGCATCAGACGCTCGGTCGATCTGACGGTCATCCGAAGTTGCCGGCTTCGCGTTTTGAAGTGACAACTTCGAACATCCGAAGTTGCGTACCAGTATTTTCTGGTTCGGACTATGCACAGTGGACGAATATGAGAAGCCCAATATACCAAGACAAGACCCTTAGACAACCCCAATAATAATTCAAAAATGACCCATTTTGGGTGAATATGAATGGCACCAAAAACATAATGAAAAAATGAACGAATGTGGACGACAGTACGGTACATGATTGTTGAAGCCAATTTAGCCATCAAAACAACATTCATCCTTCATTTATGGTTTCCCATTTGACCAATAGGAGCAATCGAGGTTGATGAATCGACTGAATGACAGTCGTGGCTTGGTCGGGATGGATGAAATACGAAACGTTTCACTTACTTCAAGGGCACTTAGATACTTAAATCAAACGGTCCGAGTGAGTGGAATCTCCCACTTCAAACTGTTGAAATTCAAACATCCGAATGCAAAGTGGACAACGCGCATCAGCCTCGAATCGCTAGCCCGAATCGCTACCTCTGCGCATTGGTGCCCTAGCCCCTTGCCACCCAACTATTAACATGCATGCCAACGCACTCCACACCACCAACCAGTACATCTCCCACCACACACGTTCGACACTTACAATGGCCGGCTCGTCCGCCATGGCCTCTGTAGAAAGTGTAGGTCCAAGGTGAGGAGAGGGCCTTATGTGCACAAGTGAGAGAGAAGTTGAGCCACTTGGCAGAAAGTGAAGACAAAGTAGTTGTTGTGTTGTCTCATGACAATAGGAGCCTAGACTAAATAGCTTAGGATCAAGGACTGTCCACAATCCAGCTGTGTGGCTGGTCTCTTGGCATCTAGGCTGGAGGGTAGGTGCCCTGTGACAGTCTGTTGCCATCTGTGGCCACCTCAGGCTCCCTCAGGCTACCTCAGGCTGCCTCTGGCCACTCCTGGCCTACTCTTGGCCACTCCTGGCCACTCCTGGCCACTCCTGGCCTACTCTTGGCCACTCCTGGCCACTCCTGGCCACCTGTGGTTACCCCAGGCCACCTGTGGCTCCACCTGAGCCACCTGTGGTTACTCCAGGCCACCTGTGGCTCCACCTGAGCCACCTGTGGTTACTCCAGGCCACCTGTGGCTCCACCTGAGCCACATGTGGTTACTCCAGGCCACAACCAGTGGTCACCTGAGATCCAAAAAGCATT
This sequence comes from Penium margaritaceum, assembly GCA_023375785.1. Lineage (NCBI taxonomy): Eukaryota > Viridiplantae > Streptophyta > Zygnematophyceae > Desmidiales > Peniaceae > Penium > Penium margaritaceum. Next base: position 136,089 of record SZWC01004772.1, on the reverse strand, counting down.
CTACATCTCAGGAGCAGAACCCAGGCCCTCAACATCAGACGCTTGCATATTAGGACTGACCCACACCAAGTCTATCTCCTTGCGCCAACCCAACCCAAGGCCAATTTTTTCAACACCCCCCCTGGCCGCTGGTGGTTGGTGCAGGAAGGCTTAGAAGCCGGAGACGCTCGCGAAGGTACTCAAACGGCTCTCGAGGGAGCGGCTTTGTGAAGATGTCGCTGAGGTTCTCTGCGCTTGGAACATACTTGACCTCTACAACCCCGCTGTCCACTAGGTCTCGGATGAACTGATATTTCATCTCAATGTGCTTTGTGCGGGCATGGAAGACTGGGTTTTTGGTGAGGTGGATGGCGGACTGATTGTCGCACCAAAGAGGGGTTGCGGTCTCTTGTGGCAGGTTGAGTTCGCCCAAGAGTCTGCGCAGCCAGATGGCCTCTTTCCCCGCCTCTGTGCCCGCATAGTACTCAGCTTCTGTTGTGGACAGAGCCACACAGTGGGAGCGTTTGGAGCTCCAACTCACCACGCCTTTGCCGAGCGTGAAGCAGTAGCCGAGGGTAGAGCGGCGGTTGTCAACATCATCAGCCCATGATGCATCATAAAAACCAGCAAGGGCGAGAGGGCCGGAGCCACCGAGCACAAGACCGAGAGATTTGGTGCCCTGGAGGTAACGAAAAACACGCTTGGCTCCCTCCCAGTGACCTGTCCCAGGTTGTGCCATGAAGCGTGCAAGAAGGCCGACGGCAAAGGCCAAATCCGGTCGCATACCAACCATGGCATACATGAGGGAACCCACTGCGGAGGCATATGGGATGTTTTTTGCCGCCTCACGTTCAGATTCTGTGGAGGGTGAGAGTGCTGCAGTCAGCCCATGTTTTTCTGTCGTAGGGGTCGCCACTGTTTTGCAAGCGACCATGTTGAACCTGGCCAGAACCTGTGATAGATATGGCCCTTGGTGAAGCGTGAGTGTGCGCTCAGTCCTGTCACGGATAACATGCAAGCCCAAGTAGAACTCAAGCTCCCCGAGGTCTTTCATGGCAAATTGTTGGTGCATCTCTCGCTTGAAGGTGTCGAGTTGAGCCGTTGACGCTGTTGCCAAGACCAAGTCATCCACGTACACCAACACCATGAACAATTGTCCATCGAGGTGTCGCAGAAAAAGACTTGTGTCCTCCTCGCTGGTGCGGAAGCCAAGTGCATGGAGTGCTTGCACAAGCCTCCCATACCATGCACGTGGAGCCTGTTTGAGACCGTACAATGCTTTGTGGAGACGCCAGACGTAGTTGGGTTGTGAGGCATCCTCAAACCCCGGCGGTTGTGAAATGTACACTTCTTCGTCAAGCGGACCGTGAAGGAAGGCGGAAGTGACATCCATTTGGTGAAGGTGCAGGTTGAGTGAGGCTGCGACGGACAGGACGACACACAAGGTGGTGAACTTTGCCACAGGAGCAAATGTCTCGTGATAGTCGACACCATGCTCTTGGGCAAACCCTTGGGCAACCAGCCTGGCTTTGTAGCGCTCCACCCTCCCATCTGCACCATGCTTGACTGCGTAGACCCATTTGCACCCGACAGCCTTGCGACCTTGTGGCAGCGGAACGAGCATGTAGGTCTGAGTGGATTCGAGAGCTCGCATCTCTGTTTGCATTGCTGCCTCCCACCGGTCCGCATGCTCACACGATCGGGCGGCTCGCAAAGTATGAGGGACCACCTCAGCACCAACAAACATGGCTTGTTCATGTGGTTGATGGTCAACAATTGGCGGCAGACCCCTTACACGTAGGGAGAATCTGACGGGCTCAGGTTTGTCCTGTTTGGCTTTAGCTCGGGGTCTGCCCTCTTGTGTCTCTTGCACTGCTGAGTTGGGGCTGCCAACACTTTCAGGCGAGGTATGGTTGATGGGTTGGCTGGTCGCTGAAGGGGTTTCTTCTGGCTGCTGTCCTGGTCCCTCATCTTCTGCTCCAGTGACTCTCAGAGAGGCTCCTGAAGGTGGTGTACTGGCTTCTTGGTTGTGCGAGCAACCACTTGTGCTCTCTCCACCACCGTTGTCAGTGCTGGTAGACGTGGGTGTTGCTGATTCCACCTGTGCTGATGGTGTTGGAGCTGGATGCTGGAGAATGATGAGGTTGCTTGGAGGTTGAGGTGTTGAAACTGGAAGACCACAGNCAGGCGAGGTATGGTTGATGGGTTGGCTGGTCGCTGAAGGGGTTTCTTCTGGCTGCTGTCCTGGTCCCTCATCTTCTGCTCCAGTGACTCTCAGAGAGGCTCCTGAAGGTGGTGTACTGGCTGCTTGGTTGTGCGAGCAACCACTTGTGCTCTCTCCACCACCGTTGTCAGTGCTGGTAGACGTGGGTGTTGCTGATTCCACCTGTGCTGATGGTGTTGGAGCTCGATGCTGGAGAATGATGAGGTTGCTTGGAGGTTGATGTGTTGAAACTGGAAGACCACAGACAGATTCGTCAAATTCTGCCTCTCGCGTGATGATGAACTTGTTTGTTGTGGGATTGAACAGTCGGTAAGCCTTGGTCCCCGGCTGAATTCCAAGGTAAATGCATCGCACACTCCGTGGGGCAAGCTTCGATGTGCGCGTGCTCTCTGGAACCCTGGCAAAAGCGAGGCACCCAAACACCTTCGCCATAGTCAGATCTGGAGAACTGTTGCTCCACAAAGCGATAGGGGTCTGTCCTCGAAGTGCTTGTGAGGGGCACCTGTTCCTCACATACACCGCGTGCATCAACGCCTCCCCCCACCATTCCATTGGCAACGACCACTCATGTAGCATGCAACGAACCATTTCAAACAAGGTCCTGTTGGCACGTTCAGCCACCCCGTTTTGTTGAGGGGTGTAGGGGGCCGAACGTTGGTGGAGAATGCCTCTGCTGCTGAGGAAGGTCTTCATCTCCTCGTTCACGAACTCCCCACCACCATCCGTGCGAATGGCTTGAAGAGGTCGTCCAAACTGGGTCTCGCATTCAGCAGCAAACTCCTTGAAGTGCTGGAAGACATCAGCCTTAGTCTTGAGCATGAAGGTTCTCACATG
>SZWC01004772.1:119249-132918 GCA_023375785.1 Penium margaritaceum | reverse complement strand
AACAAGGTCCTGTTGGCACGTTCAGCCACCCCGTTTTGTTGAGGGGTGTAGGGGGCCGAACGTTGATGGAGAATGCCTCTGCTGCTGAGGAAGGTCTTCATCTCCTCGTTCACGAACTCCCCACCACCGTCCGTGCGAATGGCTTGAAGAGGTCGTCCAAACTGGGTCTCGCATTCAGCAGCAAACTCCTTGAAGTGCTGGAAGACATCAGCCTTAGTCTTGAGCATGAAGGTTCTCACATGCCGTGAAAAATCATCCACGATCACGAGAGCATACCGGTATCCCCCTTTGGATGGGTTCCGGAATGGACCGGCTACATCCATGTGGACGAGTTGGAGCGGCCTGCTTGATCGTGTGTTGCTCTTTGGGAAAGGCATGCGATGATGCTTGCCCTCAAGACAAGTATGGCATGGGTTTGCAGGAGTGCTGATCCCTTGTACCTGCATCCCTGTGGCCGCTTGCGCAAGGTGAAGGATGGCTTTGTGGTGAAGGTAACCGAGTCGACGATGCCAGAGGGCTGATGTCTCTTGTGGAGGCTTTGCTTGAGGGAGGACACTGTCTTCTGCACAAGGTTGGACAGCACCTGCAGAATGAATCAGTCCCACAGTGTCCACACTATCAATTGGACAACCAGGTGGGGTCTCGGGCTGTCCCTCCCCATTGGCTGTTACATGCAGACTAGTGCTTGGAGGATCAAAGACCCACAAATTTTTGTCACGTGTTCCAGTTGCAACAACCTGATCCTTCTTGTTCCAAATGGTGAATTTCCCCTTGCGGAGGAGAATGGTGTGCCCCTCATCGTCAAGCACAGAGGCGGAGATAAGGTTGTGGGAAATCTCGGGTACATGAAGTGCCCCGTTAAGGACTAGAGTACCACACGAGGTTTGCAGGTGTACTGCTCCACTGCCTTGAATTGTCGCCTTGATCTTTGGAGTGAAGCCAGAAACTTTCCTTGAAGATGCATCTGTCTCGTACGTTGAGAACGCATCGAGAGACGGGGAGATGTGTGATGTGCATCCGGTGTCCAGCACATCTTTCTTCTCCTTAGCGGATGAGGGATTTGGACTTGCACCAGTGTAAGCCATGAAACCAAAACGTTCATCAAATGTCTCTTCCACGACATTGGATTCTACGATCCCTTCGCTATCGGAGTTGGACTCCGGTTCACCCTTTGAGAAACGGGGTGCGCACTTGTCGTGGCCATGAGTCTTGTACTACTCAGCTTCACGCTTGCGGAAACACTTCTCACTTGTGTGCCCTTTGATGCCGCAAAAGGAACACTTGGTCCTTGGCCCGGCTGTTGTGGAGCCTTTCCCCTTGTTGGAGGAGGCCATGCTTGAACCCTGAGGAGTTGTGGAGGTGAGTTTTCCCCCACGAAAGTTGGAGGCGACGAAGGCGGAAGCTTCCTCTTTGCGGTTGATTTCCTTCTCTTCTTCCATGAAACGTCCCGCGACGTAGTCAAACGTGAGAAGGTCTTTGTTGAGATGGCGCAGGCTGAGCTTGAAGACATCCCACTCGGATGGCAGGCCATTGAGCATGCCAAGAGTGAAAAATACTTCAGCCTTGTGAATCTCATCGCCATTGATGGCCTTGAGTTTGGCACGAATGCTCTCAATGCGCGCGATGTAGGCAACCATGCCCTCTTTGGGGGTATAACGGAGGGTGAAGATGCGGCCAAGGAGGTGAAACGCGCCATCAGACGAAGCTTTGATGTGTGCTGCCTTGACATTGTCCCACATTGCCTTTGCCGAATCGCAGTTGTTGCAGATGTCGGACCACTTGGAGTCAAGAGCTCTGTCAATCAGAAACATAGCCTTGTTCTCGTTATCTTCCCACGCCATACGAGTTTCCTTGTCAGCTGTGGGGGGTGGTTTGGTGACGTCTCCAGTGACGTGGCCCCACACCTTGGCATTAGCCAGGGCAAAGCGAAGGCGGCGTGCCCATGAGTCGTAGTTGGCGCCGATGAAGATAGGGACGGAGGGCATGGCTTCAGTGGTAGCCATGGCAAGCAACCACTCTGTTCAGGAAGGATTGCCAGAGGTGAGCCAACAAGGACTCTCTCCCTCCTAGAGGAGGGATCACAAGGCGCACAACGCACACTCTCTTATGGCTCTGGTACCATGTAGAAAGTGTAGGTCCAAGGTGAGGAGAGGGCCTTATGTGCACAAGTGAGAGAGAAGTTGAGCCACTTGGCAGAAAGTGAAGACAAAGTAGTTATTGTGTTGTCTCATGACAATAGGAGCCTAGAGTAAATAGCTTAGGATCAAGGACTGTCCACAATCCAGCTGTGTGGCTGGTCTCCTGGCATCTAGGCTGGAGGGTAGGTGCCCTGTGACAGTCTGTTGCCATCTGTGGCCACCTCAGGCTCCCTCAGGCTACCTCAGGCTGCCTCTGGCCACTCCTGGCCTACTCTTGGCCACTCCTGGCCACTCCTGGCCACTCCTGGCCTACTCCTGGCCACTCCTGGCCACTCCTGGCCACCTGTGGTTACTCCAGGCCACCTGTGGCTCCACCTGAGCCACCTGTGGTTACTCCAGGCCACCTGTGGCTCCACCTGAGCCACCTGTGGTTACTCCAGGCCACCTGTGGCTCCACATGAGCCACCTGTGGTTACTCCAGGCCACAACCAGTGGTCACCTGAGATCCAAAAAGCATTCTACATTTCAGGAGCAGAACCCAGGCCCTCAACATCAGACGCTTGCATATTAGGACTGACCCACACCAAGCCTATCTCCTTGCGCCAACCCAACCCAAGGCCAATTTTGTCAACAGCCTCTTCCTCATCGTTGGCATCGACCACCTCCACCACCGCCTTCACTCCGTGGACGCAGCAGTTGGCATCCTCCCAGTCAACCTCTTCCGTGCTTCCCCGCGAGTACGATGGCAACCAATACCCATAAAATTTCGAGTGCATGCCCCATCTTCCTGTAATGTCACGTATACAACGTCGGCATCGCGGAGCAGAAGAGCCAACGGGTGAGGAGGCTGACTACAACCGCAGTCCATGCGTCGGGAACAATGGTATGACATATAAGCATGGCGTGTACGTCCCATGCGCTCCTCTACCGGGCCGCTACATCGCCTTGGGCATCGCCCCTGTGCCACGCCCACAAAATGTCCCCGCGCTTTGCCTCCGTGTTAAGCCTGCTGCGGAGGGGCCGGTTGCCATTCGCCCCCTCCCCCCACTCCCCCGGGCTCCCCGCAGGAACCTCTATTTCGGTGACTCCATTGGAGTCGACGACGCCTATGCCTTCAACAGCTGCCGCACCATCGAGCCCATCCACGGTGGGCGGCGTTGCAGCAGCTGGAGCTCCCGCGCTACAAAAGCCAAGGTCAGCTACGTGGTAGACGGCTTCTGCTCCTGCAATTGCAAATGGATTGCCGCCCCCTGCCGCAAGACAAAGTACTAGCGCATCGCCTGCTGCAAGCACCACGGCCATCCCAACATCTTCATCACCATCGGCAACGCCCGGAACCTCTAGTATTGCGCCAGCCCACGATGTACCGTCGTCGTCCATGCTGTCAGCCCCATCCATAAGCAAAGCTACATTCGGCGGTGTCGGAGGCCTTGGAAGGGGCTTCTGGAACCATGAACGCGACGTGGCGCTTGTTCAGGCAGCATTGGACGCGGCGCCCCAATTCAGATACTCGGCCGGGTGGATGGGGAAACTGTACGACAACATTTCCCCCGCACTGAGCACTGCGTTCGGGTGCGTAGAAAATTTGTCCCGCATCCAGCTACATAGCCGGCTGGATATGATTGGATCCTTGTGGAAGCTAGAATTTGGCCTCGTCGGCCAAAGTGGTAGGCTGTTCAACCGCCGCACTTGGCAGATTGAGCTTGCACCGGAGAAATGGGAGGAGGTTCGTAAGATCAACCCACAACAAGGAAAGTTGGAGGGCCGAAGCATTCCATGGTTCGACATAGCAACAAAGTTCTTCTCGGTGGACAAGGCACACGGCGAAAAAGTGTTGACGAGCGACAATGCCTCGCCCGACGTTGACAATGTCAACACAACAGACGATGACCGTGCGGACAAACATGGTCGTCGAGTCCGTCACAAGGGGTCGGTGGAGAAGCAGATCGACATTGTCGACAAGATGGTTGCACATGCCGCGAAGTTGGAGTGCATCATACGCGACAACGGACCGAAGATTTCCTATGGTAAGGCTGTCAACATCATAATCATGGACCGTGCCTTACCACGGGAGCACAAATTTCCCCTGTTGCATGCGTTGAAGAAAGACACGACGGCATGTGAGGAGTTCGTATACTCGGATGGTGATCTTCGTTTGGATGTCATAGTGTCCATGTTAGGCATTAATCTGTATGTCATAGATCTTGTAGATGATGCATCAGTGAACGCGGAAGAGGAGGACGTAGGATTACATACAATTGTGAATGATACATTGCTTGCTGTTGTGCACCTTGAGGATGATGTGTAGATGACAATGTAACATCTTCATCAATTATTTTCAACATTGGTCTCTTCCCCCTCTCCTTCCACATAATCCCGCCATATAGTAGTTACTATATCATCCCTCATCTGCCACATGCGTAGGTCACCAAGCCTTCTCCCACGCAAAACAAACCGGAGGAGTCGTGCATGATTCCCCCCCATGTCCGCCCCTTGCTCACCTTGCACATTGTCCCCCACGTTCTGTTGTGCTTGGATCAAGTTGTGCATAACAAAACAAGACAACAAGAGCCGGCCTTGGAAGTGGATGGGGTAATTGGGCACACCGCGCATGATGTGAAAGCGGGCTTTCAAGACTCCAAACGCACGCTCAATCATGGAGCGTGCCGAGGAGTGCCGACGATTGAACAGTTCTTGTGCATCTTGTGGTCTTGCGGCACTTGGTCAGAACTCTTGAAGATGGTAGCGTCTCTCCCGGTAAGGCGTTAGGCATCCATGGCCTTCTGAAAAAGCCGCATTGGCAAGGACGTATGTATCCGGTGGAAGGTCAAAGCCACGTGCCAATGCATCGCGGAACATGCGTGCATCATGAGCTGAACCCTCCCATCCGGTAGTGACGTAGGTGAAGCGTAATTCAGCGTTGCAAGTTGCAAAAATTTCTTGGGTAATCTGTTGATGCCGATTGATGTATGCCGCACGCCGACGTAGGGTGACAATGACCGGCATGTGTGTGCCGTCAAGCACACCAACACAATGGCGAAAGTATGGCATGTAGTCTCGTCTTCCCTGCCATGCCCGTGGGGGTGAGTTGTCGGGATTGGGTTGCCAAATGGTGTCACTTGCCAAACTGTTTATCGCTGCGACCACCTCGCGAATGACTCTCCCAACAGTGGCCATGCCTCGCTGGAATCTCTCGGCAAGTTCAAGTTCGCGGCATGACACACACACTGTGTCGAGAGGAAGAGCTTCTCTTCAACACTGACGATGGTATCGCGGATGGAGGTGCGGCCGCGAAGGACGTGTAGGATGTTGAACCAGGACTCCCGTGACATCCTTGTCATGTTGAAGAGTTCGGCGGGGTGCCCACGATGTAGGTCATGAAGCCATGGCAGCCCTCCAAATGCGTTAATGTGCATCTCACGGCAAAGTGATCGTGACACTAGACGTCGGCGAATGTCGGAAAGTATGGCTTGGAGCATGACGAGTATGATGGTCCATAGACGAATGGCCTCATGAATGACGGTGTCGTGAACTTCTTCGTCAAGCTCCTCCTCGTCCATGGTGTACAACAACCCTACAAGGCATTGAAACATAATTATGAAATCCCGGCTATGAAGTTGTGTGGATTTGGCGGAGCGTTGGAGTACGGCGACACGACGACAATGATGGCGGTGCGACTTCGACGGGTGAGTACATAGGTCGTCAGCGGCTTGTCCGTGCAACGGCTCTGGAAGGCAGGGCGCTGGTCGGTCTTGCGCCTCTGCTATGGAAGCGCGGGTGACCCGACGAAGACGTCGTTGACCGGAAGGTCAACGGTTCGAAACCCTGAAAGGACGAACTTCATGCATGAAGGTTGTTGAAAGGCGGGCAAATGACTCAACAAGCACGAAAATGACGTTCAGCCGACTTATGCACACGAAGCGGGTACCTCGTTCACTGAAATTCATCTACCCGCACTTTTTGCATAATGGCTGAAAGATGAAATTCAGCAACCTTGGTGTGCGGCCCGGGGAAAGCAAAAAAAAGGAGGAAGGAAAGTTCCCGACAAGTTTGCGCAGCCTGCTCGCCCCGAGGAGGTGGCGAGGAGAGCCGAGTGGCGAGTTCATGCCACAACAAATTCGCTAGTCAGCGAGGAGCTGTGGGCCCCGAACCGGAATCGTTTAGATCTATCGATCGGTTTTTTGCGCCAATAGAGTTTAGTTAAACCAATAATTGATAAGCTGGTTTTGCGCGGCAGAGGTTATCGATGATTGGTCAGCCATTTCAACCATTTCCGGTTCGCCGCCATTTCCTGTGCCAAAGCCTGCCAGAGCATAACGACGTGGAATCTTCTCACGACACGCGGGCAGCGTCGAGACGGGGCACCGTTGACGCAATATGTGACGTCAACTTGGGGTTGGCTTCGCGAGGGCTGCGATGCTGGAGCAAAGTTGGCCATGCCAAATTTTAACACTACGCGTTCAAGAATCTGAAGGAGACGGCGATGAGCCTCATCGGCCATCGGTGTCGGTTAAATTGCCATAGTGGAGACCCGAGCTACATAGTTAAAAAAATGGTTGCAGAACCTCCAAAAACCTAGTTCTAAAACTATGTTATCGATAAATTTCAACAATGACTGTGCCATGGAGGCATAGATTTATTCATCGATGAAAGAAATCGCTGTAAATCGATTCGCCACAATCTCCAGGACAATGGCGCAATTGCGATTTTTCGAGAGGGCCTCACTTGCGCTCGTCACATCGCAGACCTGTTTTTCTCTCCCTCAAGGATAGTTAAAAACTATTCCGGTTCGGGCCCATGGGCTCCAACTTTGCCGAAGGAAATCGGCGTGATGGCCTAAGGGCTCCGCCAACATGGACGTTGGCGACCAAGGCGTCGAACCGACGGCTTTGCTATTGATTTTGATTCCATAATATGACCAGATTCCCGCTCGAATTGTGATTTTTGGTTGATTTTCATAAGACCGCCAACGGTATCGAAGTCCCCCCTCCGCGGTTTTTGCAGGGTTTTCTGGTCTGAACTTCTCGGCGATTGCTCCTGATTTCACGGACAAGAATCTATCGCTTGCCACTTGCCACCGTGCCACTCCCACCGCATCGCGAGATGGTTGGCGATCTGGTCGGAGCCGGTTCACCGGTACCGATGGGCATTTCCCGTGACAGCCGCGACTCAACTCAAGGCGTCGCGGCTGTCACAGGCACTTAAGACCTCCACGGGTTGTGACTCCCATTTTTTCTATCGGTACACATGCCACTAACTCCAGAACCATGGAATCCCTCGCCTTTTTACGTCATGCAAAAGCACCAGTGGTTAGGCGACTACTACACCTCCAAACTACTCTCTACTCCATCCTCATGCGCATCCTCATTCACATCATCCGTCGGGTAACAAATCGTGCTGCGCGCATCCCATGGCATACGAGTGCCCTGAACGACGCAACCTGGGTGTCTGCACTTGAAGCTGGACATCCAAACACGGCGCAGATGCTGCCAGCCACTTGGTAGGCCATTGTTGCCGAGGTTCGAGACCGCGGTCTAGTGCAAGACAATTTTCTGTCAATAGAGGAAAAGATGCTAAATGGGCACAATGCGTTTGCTTTGCACTACCTAAGCGGATCCTTATGGGGAGGTTTCAAAGAGGCCAAGCAACCATATGCCGTGTTCTACGTGAAGTGACGACTGCACTAGTCTCCATGGCTCCAACCATCATTAGGCAGCCCGACGGGATAGAAGACACGCCTTTCGAGTGGGAACAGCGGGCAGACTACTTACCGTGGTTTGGAGACTGCGTGGGTGCAATCGATGGCACCCACGTCCGAGTCATGCTTTGTAATGGTGCTCGCCGCGTGGCTTTCATGGACCGGTTTCGCCAGTTGACAAAAACTGTGTTGGCATCTTGTAACCAATCGCTTAGGTCCACTTGTGTGTGTGTTGGCTGGGAGGGGAGTGCTCACGATGCCGGAGTTTTCATAAACGCTTTGTACCGTGGATTACAGCTGCCCCATTCAAAATACTTACTGGCCGATGTTGCCTTTCCGAAGGGCTTTGTTTTGCTTACCCCCTACCGGTCAGTCCGCTATCATTTGAATGAGTTTGGGCCAGGACCCAACCGGCCGCAGAACATGCAAGAGCTATTTAATCGAAGGCATGCCGCAACAAGAAGCATGATAGAGCGAGCGTTCGGGGTTTTGAAAGCTAGGTTCACAATCCTAGGTGGTGTGCCGCCGTATGACATCAGGTTGAAAAATAAATTGATTATATCCTGCTTCGTCATGCATAACATGATTCAAAGCAGGCAATCTATGGCGGAGGAGGATATGGATACTGAAATCCACATGCTGTCTGTCCATTTTCCGGTGCGCAACATCCCTGAAGGACGTCCCAATGGTGACCAAGGAATGTGCATATTTCGTACTCGCATCGCAAGTGCAATGTGGAATGCTTATGTGGCAGCTCGTGATGCTGAAAATGTGGATGATTCAGTGCTAATTCTCTTCCTCTGCCATGTTGAATTATTTGTTAATCTCTCAATATAACAATGGCCGCGTAAAATCTGCTTCTTTGCACTGCTTATGAGGCGGCTAGTGATGCACAACACCATCATGATGGATTGCTCAATCTCTTCCTTTGCAAAAGGATTATAATTCATTCTCTGTCAGTGTAACAGAACCCTTTGAAAATTGCTTTATTTCACTACACATGTGGCGGCTAGTGATGCAGAAAGAAGCCACGAATGAATTGCTCATTCTCTCGCTGTGCAATGGGAATCTTTTTGGGTTTCTGTCAATGTAACAATGCCCTTAGAAAAATGCCTCATTGCACTGCTTATGTGGCGGCTAGTGATGCTTAAAATGTGGATGATGGATTGCCCAATGTCGACATTGGCAATAGGAATTAATTTGGTTTTCTGTCAATGTAAAAGAACCCTTCGTTAAATGCTTCATTGCACTGCTTTTGTGGCAGCTAGTGAGGCAGAAAATAGCCATGAATGAATTGCACATTCTGGTTTTCTCATGGAAAGCGAGAACTCAAAATGAAAATTAAGAAGGCCAAATGAATGGATGTTCATACAATCTACACATCCAACCTCTCCGAACATGCTAGGGTAGCCCCCTTGTCATGGACACCCTTGTCGGTAGCCACCATGTCCACTTCCTCGCAGTCGTCATCACCCTCACCACTGTCCTCGCTATCCTCCTGCTCCTCACTCACGCCCTCCTCTTCCCCTCCGTCCTCATCCTCACTGGCACACTCCTCTTCCCCACCATCGTTCTCTTCTTCATCGCACGTGACCTTATCATGAGTCATGCCTGCACCTTGCGTAGGCTTGCCCTTGTCATGTTTCTTTGCAAGAGCACATTTTGCCACACGGTTGCGGAGGTCATCACTTGAGAATACGTAATCTGCACACGCCCATGTGTCTGCCTTAAAGATGTCAAGCAGTCACATTATGTTGCGCTTGTGCACTTTGCTGTCCTTAGAAACCAGCCCAACAGCCACATGGTATGGCTTGCATTATTGCAGGTTGCATTCAATGGCACCGGCACGGTCAGAAATTTTGGCAACCTTATCCAACTGACGGTCGATGTTTCTTTTAGGCTTGCGGATGGGTTCGTGGACATCATCAGTGAGCAAAGTGTCCTTACCCGCTTCCGTCGTTGGTACCGTGGAAATCACGTTCTCGCCCTTTGCAGTGTCACTCCCAAAAAGGGCCGTCGCATTATCCCACCACGGTAACGCCCGCCCCTCAAGATGTGCAACAGCACGTTGGATGGTGCGTATCTCAGCCCACATGGACACGGGAAAGTCCAACTGCATCGTAGAGTGGTCAAAGCTGCAGCCGCTCCTTGTCACCAACGAGTACACAACACGCCACGAAGCTCAGAGGTTGTCAATGCGGTTGCGTATCTGGCGATCGGTGAGTTTCTCTTTCAACCCCCACTCGTCCTTCAGCTTGGGAGCCATGGCGTTGAAGACTTTGGCCTGCCACCCACGACCGTTGGGGAAGATGGGGGTGTGAAGCGCCATGACCCGAAGGAGTCGGGCATCGTGCTCGGAGGTCCAAAAGTCCTTGGACATACAGTCGCCCACTATGCTCGGCAACAGCATGCTTGTTGTGCCGTCGTCTAAACCAGCACCAGCAACCTCGTCGGGAGAGGAAACACCCGCCGTTTTGGGCGTCCTGGCGGTGGAAGCAGTAGGATTCGGTGTTGCCTCCATGTTTGGCGCTGGGGATGACGCAGTACGGGTGAAGTTTTCTTGCGCCGCTATGCCTTGGCCGTCCGATTCATATGTTGACGGTAACTCCATGTGAGCTGCTGGTGTTGATGCTGCACGTATGAGAGTTTCTGGAGTCGGCGATCCATGGAATGCTGCCACATTCGCCGTGCAGTAAAGGGGTGGCGGACGAGTGTCTTCCCGTGGACGGGGAGGGTTCCAGTTGATTGGGAGCGGCGCCATGGGGAGATGTGATCCGCGCGCAAGTGCGAGTTGGGACGGAACCCCGTGGATTGGGGCCTGGTTGAACGCCCGTTCAGGCCTAGAGCTTGGGTCGTGGCTCTGGTTCTCGTCTTCTCCACGCGGACGTCCATGCGCCACCCTCATGACCTGCCTACCTCGGCCACGAGACGAGGTAACCGGTGCGTTTGTGGCAGCCTGACCTTTGCGAAATTCAGTGATGGCCACCGTCGTTAGTGGGTATCGCGCAGAAATGGAGTGAGGTGGAGAGGCCATGGGTGGTTAACAGCGCTGACGCTACAGGTGGGTGTTACAAGACATCTCATTGCAATTGTCCCTCCCCTCACAAATCCTGTTTTATGTTCAACAAGGGTCATGCATCGCCACTTGCTTGCAACCCAGGCGGGTGATGTGCGCTGCGTAAGCCCACAGCTCACATCAACCATCCGAGTTGCGCTGCGGGCTTCCGTTTGTGGAAGCACCGCCGTAGCGTGCATCATGTCGCGATGCGCATGATGCGCCCAACGGCGGTGCTATGGTAGCAGCTGGCGTTACTGCTCTTGTCCCACGGGACAAGACTAGTTTCACGCAGCTTGTGTTGGTAGCTTGTGTCGGTAGCTTGCGTTGGTAGATTGCGTCGGTAGCTTGCGTCGGTAGCTTGCACACACACTGATGCACGGGTACCGACTAGCCCGATTGCTATTTGCGATCCGACAGTGGCTTTGCTCGCTACCCGGATCGCAGATAGCGATCCAGGTAGTCGGAACCTCCCACGCGCATTGATGCGCGGTTCTACCCCGCGGCACGTGCGATGCCACTGAAATCGTTGAAAAATGAAACTGAATGATTCAAGCGAATGAATTACTTCACACCGTTGATCAGTTTTCCCTACACCTGATACCAAGCTTTAATGTCATATTTATCACTAACGTCCTAATCACGGAAACTTCTATTGATCCTATGGTTTCACATGGATAGGATGTTATCCAGACGTTGGGAGTCTTGCCACGTAGGCGCAGTTTGCCTTAGAATAAAAAAGAATCAGCGGGAGTGGTGTGATCCAACGTGTGATTCGTGAAGACTCCAAAGGCGCAATCGCCAATGTGCGTGGGCCCTTGTAACCCAGTTTGCCGTGCCACCTCCCGCCTCCCCAACTAGAATTAAAATCAAAATCAATGATGCCGGTTCTTCGCCCAAGACAGGCAAGAAGATGCCATGGACGAGACTAAACGTCCCAGAAACTGCACCAGCGGGACTGGCAACGGCCCAAACCAGAGTGACGTGATGGAACAACCAGGATGGCGGTCTATGAGTGGCGGAAATCCCCTTGTCACGTGTAGTTGTCTCACAAATGACCATGAATTGGTTGTACGGAGCTAGAAGGGTACCCATTGTGTCCTAGCCATGGCGCGAGCCTACAACAGGACTGCCGTTGAGTTGAAGGAGTTGGATAAGCAGAGCGGAACACTTCAAGGACAGCAGCCTAAGACAACAAGGGGAGCAGTCACTGAAGTTGAGGTGTGACTGAAAGCGGTAGTATTTTGTACTCTCCCATTGGACTGCCCACGATAGCGGTCCTAGCAGCTTTCATAACAAGTGGTCGCAATAGCGGTCCTGCCATGCAGTCGCCAACTTTTGCGGGACAATCCAAACTCGTGCATGAGAGACACAGTGGTTCATGTTGGGGAAGGTTGCTTCCGATGCCAAAAACCAAGCGAGATAAAATGGGGAGATGACCATGACCTCCTCAACGTAATATTTTTGGAGTCTCCGAGATGCTCTGAGACCCAAGAAAAGGACTCTCAAAGCCCCGGACAGGACCGACTCGAGCCAAAATATTTTCTCCTTGTCCATATTGCGGAAGACGACCATGGTAATGTTTTCCAAGGCCATCAAGCACCCGAGCAAAGCCAAGAAAACCCTCTTCCAAGAGGAAAATAGCAACCAGGACCCCGATTATGCACATGATTCCAACTCAACAAGCATCTCCCACCATAAACATCGTCAGTACAATTATCGAGGGGGAGTGTTGGATTATGCAATAATTGCACTGCTTAACTCGTTCAACATGGCACAGTCGGTTCTTAGATCAGAGGTCTCCATTACATTTTACGTATTTTTCCGTGAAATTATTGGGTGCAGCTCGGAGGGGAATTTTATCCAAGGACGTCCAGAGTTAATCAAGTCGACTCACCCTTAAGGGATGAAAGGGGATTGACTATAGGCAGGCGCACGAGGTTAGCGCATGCTTGTACCCTCTTGTGATGAGAGGGAGAGCTACACAGTGTATAGTGCTGCACAGGTACACAAGGCAGGATTACCTAATCCCACCTAGCTAACATGCATCCAAGGTTGGAGAGCAACATCTACAACATCATCTCCAATGGGCATAGGGTCTGAAGCAGTCATATCACTTGTCTATGAGGAGAGATCTGCTTCAAGCTTATGAAGGATGGAGATCTATGATTCACATCAACCTATGTAACACAATGAACAGTCGAGAATGGTAACTTCTTGAAGAAGCCACCTGATGACGAAACTTCATCATGAAGCTGGATGAAGCTTCCTTCATCAGGAAGCTTCACCAAAGCTGATTTCAGAGCCAAGTAACATCACAAAGCTAGAGGAAGCTTCCTTTGCAAGGTAGCTTCATACATGTAAAGCCAAGAGGTGACTATTGCCACCACACACGAGGAAGCTTCTCCTCAATGGAGGTCAACTTGCCAAGACCATGTGTATATAAGGCAGTAGCCCTGACACACCTCAACATCTCCAATACCTTTTACATCTCCAAATCTCCATGGAGATCACTCTCCAGTCAAGCGCTCAGTTCCATTTGGATGGCATCTTCTTGCTATTCTTCCTACAGTCGGCCCTACAATAACTGCAACATCTACAAGGCCTTGAAAGCTTTGTGTTTGTGCAAAGGCTTCACGCCTTAGCACTAGATTGCCTTTGAATTGGAGACAGTTGGAGATCCCTCCAAGGCCCCTGTAAGACAGGCACTTACGTGCCAGCCTAGGAGGAGGTTACAATTAATCTCTCTCTCTCTCTCTCTCTCTCTCTCTCTCTCTC
>SZWC01004772.1:86664-118716 GCA_023375785.1 Penium margaritaceum | reverse complement strand
AGGTTCTGGGTCAGGCTGATGGCACTCATGTTGTCCACATTGAGTACCGTCGGCTTCCTTTGCAGCACGCCAATCTCCTTTAGCAGCCACCGCAGCCACACCGCCTCCTTTGCGGCTTCCGCGAGCGCGATGTACTCCGCTTCGGTGCTAGACAGCGCCACGCAGTCTTGCTTCCTGCTTGCCCATGAAATTGCTGCACCACCAAGCACAAACACGTACCCCGACGTTGATTTTCTGTCATCCACATCACCAGCCCAGTCGGCATCGGAGTAGCCGACCAACTCGAGGGAGTCGTCACGCGCTCCCCCTCCAAACACGAGCCGCAACTATTTTGTCGCATTGAGATAGCGGAGGATCCGCTTCACCGCTTGCCAATGCAGGGGCCCGGGGTCAGCAACGTAGCGGCTCACTTGGCCCTCCGTGAAGGCCAGGTCGGGCCACGTCACCACCATGGCGTACATGATGCTCCCCACAGCGGACTGGTATGGCACACCTGCCATCTCCTCCTTGTCCTCGTCCGTGCTCGGGCCCATGCTCGAGCTCAGCTCACATGTGGTGGTCATGGGTGTGCCGATGGGGTTGCACTCCTCCATGTTGTACCGCCGGAGTACTTCTTGCACATACTTTGCCTGCCCCATCTCAAGCGTGCGTGCCTTGCGGTCCCTCTTGATGGCGACACCGAGGTAGTACTCGAGCTCGCCCATGTCGGTCATTTTGAACCGACCGCCCAGCTGCCGCTTCAGGTTCACCAATTCCTCCATGTCCGACGACACGAGGATGAGATCATCCACGTAAAGTACCACGATCTGGTGCAACCCCGGCTGCTTCCGCACATACACGCTGTGATCCGCCTCGCAGCACTTGAAGCCAAGCTCGGCCATGAAGCCGTCCATTTTCAAGTACCACATGAGTGGTGCTTGCTTCAGCCCGTAGAGCGCCTTGCGAAGCCGGCACACCTTCCCCGGCGGCGCGTCCACCCCCTCCGGCACCTCCACGTAGACCTCCTTGTCCAGGTCACCGTGGAGGAATGCGGTTTTCACGTCCATTTGGTGAATTTCGTAGTCGCGCGCCGCCGCCACCGAGAGGATGGAGCGAATAGAGGCGAACTTCGCCACCGGCGCGAAGGTTTCATCGTAATGTTCACCGTTTCGCTGGGCGTATCCCTTCGCGACCAGCCGCGCCTTGTACCGCTCCACCTTTCCCTCCTTAGTGAGCTTTTTCTTGAAGATCCACTTGGAGCCGATGATTTTTGCGCCCTCCGACCTGTCAATCAGCTGCCAAGTGCCGTTCTCTTCATGGGAGGAGAGCTCAAATTTTATAGCTCCCTCCCACTCAGTCCCATCCTTCCGCTGCAACGCATCCTTGACGGTCTCGGGCTCCTCTTGCGCAAAGAACACTCGAGCGAGCCCAGTCCAGATGCCCTCTGCGGCATCATACCTCTTTGCCGTCCTCCTTGCGCGTCCGCTTCTCCGGGGCTGCTGCTGTTGAGGCTGCTGCTGCTGCTGCCGTTGCTGTTGCTACTGCTGTCCCCTCGCAGTGCCAATCGCACCGCTGGCCTGCTCCCTCTCTCTCGGGGACCGTGGGGATGCGGGCTCACTCCCCACCTCTTCGTTCAGCTCCACTGCTGCCGGCGCTTCGGACTCATCGTCCGACTCGGCTGAATACAAATCAGTCGGTCCCACATCGCCCGGATGGTTCTCGCCTGCTGGAGCCGATGGGACGTCACCCTCTTTTGCATCCTCCGGCGTCTCCCCCTCGAGGAGTGGCAGCCACTCCCCCCGCTTGGAGAGACCCGCGTCCTTGTCCGTCCAACGGCTGTTCTCGTCGAACGTGACATCATGACTCTTCACGATCTGCTGCCTCCACGGGTCGAAGAGCCGGTATGCCTTGCTCCCGCTCTCGTACCCGACGAAGATGTACGGACGACTCCGCGGGTCCAGCTTGCCCCGCCCCTCCCGTGCCTGCACAATAGCATGTGTATCACAACCAAACGTGCGGAGGTGTGCCACAGTTGGCTTCCTCCCGCTCCACACTTCTTGTGGCGTCTTCCACACCTTGGACTCCGCGTCTTTTAGCGGCTTCGTCGGTGTCAGATTCATGATGTACGCCGCTGTCCGTGCCGCCTCGCTCCAGTACCGCTGCGCAAGGCCGGCATCGCTCAACATGGACCGGACCATGTTAAGGATGGTGCGGTTCGCCCTCTCGGCGACGCCAATCTGCTGCGGAGAGTGTGGCGTAGTTTTCTGCCACGCAATACCCTTGCTCTTCATCCATGCCGAGCAGCCCTCGTACTCGCCGCCGTTGTTGCTCCGGAACGCCTTCACCTCCAACTCCGTTTGGCGCTCCACAGCCGCCACGAACTCCTGCATGCACGACAAGACATCGCTCTTCCTCTTGATGATATAGAGGTAGAGCTTGCGGCTGTCGTCGTCGATGAAGGTGACGAAGTAGCGTGCCCCACCAATGGAGGGCTCGAACGGTCTACACACATCGGTGTGCACTACCTCCAAATTTGCCGATGCACGCGTCCCCTTTCCTACAAACGGCTGCCGTGTCGCCTTGCCGACCATACACGGCTCGTACACGGCATCCTTGGCTGCATCAAGGCTCTTGACCTCAAGACCCCACACCACTTCCTTCTTCACCATCACCCTCACTGTTGAGGGAGCGATATGGCACAACCGGCGATGCCACAGGTCCAGGTTCCCTTCATCCTTCGTCACGAGGTTGGCGGCGTCGGTCCTCACCGCATCGGCAAGAACCTTGGTACGGAGAAGGTACAGGTTCTCCTCCCTCTTGCCACGTGCAATCACCTCGCCATCCCCCTCCTTCCGGATGATAGCCTCCTTCTTGTTGAAGAGTACCTCGAGCCCCTTGTCACTAAGGCGGCTCACTGACAGCAGGTTTTCCCCAAAGTTGGGCATGTGGAGCACGTCATAGATGGTACACGAAATGGTTTTCCCATTTACCACTGACTCGATGCGAACATTGCCTTTGCCCGCGGCCAACTCCGTTTTGCCGTTGGCGACTGTCATGCGCCGCGCAGTGGCGCCGTAGGTGACAAATGCCGCCTGGTTGCATTGCGTGTGGCGGCCTGATCCAGAGTCAATCACCGTGACGTCCGGATCCGTCAAGTCGATAGACTCCCTGGCCATCATGGCTTGGATGGCCTTCTTCCCGCCCTTCCCGGGCTGGTCCGACTTCTTGTTGGGGCAGTCGCATGCGTAGTGGCCCTGTTTGCCACAGTTGTAGCACTCCCCCTTCTTGTCACCTTTCTTGGTGCCCTGATTTGCACCCTTCCCCTTCTTGCCTCCCCCTCCACCTTGAGGACGGACGACATAGGTGGAACTTGATGTTGTCCCACTCTCTCTCCCACCACGCCGCATCCATTCATTGCGGACGTACTCAGCCACCTTCGGGTACTTCAGCTCATTGGCGGACCAACCGCCAATGACAGTGATCATCGGACTCCAACTGTCCGGCAAGGCCAAAAGGAGGATCATGGCTTGCAGCTGAGGCTCGACCTTCCACCCGGTGGCTACGCACTCGGCAGTAAGGGACTCGATCTGCTGCAGGATCTCCATGATGTCGTCGCCTTCGTTGGCACGGAGGGTGACGAGCCTCTTGAAGACGAAGAGCTGGTTAGCAAGGTTGGTGGACTGGTAGATGGTACAGAGTTTCTTCCAGGCCTCTGCGGCCTCTGTGCATCCTTGAATGAGGGAGCGCTGCGTCAGAGCAAGCGCGTACACCAACAAGGCAAGCACCTTCTTGTTGCGCTTCTTGAACGTGTCCACTTCCTCCGGCGTCGCGGTATCCAGAGGGGCAGTTTCTTTACCCTTGACCAGCTCAAGCAGGCCCTTGTCATCGAGGAAGACCTCAAAATCCCACCTCCACATGTGGAAGCCAAGCCCGTCAAACTTGGAGACGCCGATGCTCTCTTGCTCGGTCGGTGCCATGGCGCGCGGCGATAGCGTGAGCGTTGTAGAGCTAGGGTCCTTCTAGGCACGTGGGCCTATAACCTTTTGTTGGCACTAGTGGGTGTGGAGGCACCCTCAAGGATGCCTAGCTCTCACTGGTTCACGCTACCAAGATTTGGGGCAGCCAATGGACACCTTTGGTGAAGAGTGTGGAGCACAAGGATCACAGATGTGAGTGGGCAGAACATGTCACATTCAGTAGATCTGAATCGAAACATGTTTTTGTTACTTATCATAGTAAGATTACAACAGATCTGACCTGAGCTCTCCAACACATCCAAGCACGCCCAAAACGGAGCAGTAGAGCCCCTGCTACGGCCGTCGAAGTAACCCTTGGTGGAGCCGCCCACCTGGCCTTGCACTCTGGGCAACGGGAGACGCTTCGATGATGACCCGTCGAAGCGTCTTTCCTCGCCCAGAAGTCAAGGAGAAGTTCACCTTGGTCAAGGAGAACTCTCTGGTTGCTTCCTTTATGGCCCTAGTGCATTTGGAGCTCGTTGGGGACGAACTCGGATCACTGGTGGTGGATTATCCCGCCACCCATGGCGGGTACCAGATTCCACCCGCCCAACACCCGAACTTTAGGCTAGGCTAACTTTCTGGATACTCACTCAAATCGAGCGACTCAAAGCTCGATCCTGCATGAAAAAATCCAAGGAATCCAAATCTAAAGTCAGATCAGGTGTTTGACCACTCCTCAGTGGTCAAACCAGGGAGTACGATCAACGGAAATCATGGCAAGGGGCACATCATGTCAACAAAGATCTCTTACGTTGACAGCCTTGAAGGCCTAGCAAGGATTGTCCCTTCTGGGATGCCAGGCAGCTTAGTGCTTTGTACATAGCTGTGTTCAGACTGACTCATACTTGTACTTTTTACTTTGTACCATCAATGAAAAGATTCAATTTCTATCTTGTGTACATACTGTCTTGCTGAGCACCAATATCTGTGTACAAGCAGCAAGGAACTTAGAGCTTGCTGCCATAAACCAAACGACTTCCGCTGTACGAAATCTGACATGTCTTACACGTGACAGTTTTCTGTCAACTCTTCAAAGATAAAGCTCAAAGTTTGCTTATGACAAAATTCAAGTTTTAAAGAAAAACAACTTGTGCAAACTCATGAGTCCAGGATACAACCCCTCTGTTTGGGACCCAGAACAAGAGGGTCAAGATGAAAAAGGAGTTGGATCTACATAGACGTGAAATATTCAAGTCTTATCGTATAGGTCGTTAATGACAGTTGTCCTCTAGAGTGATGCGGAAGGTTAAACCCCTTGAGTGAGCTCTAGATGCTGCTATGCAAACTCTGATGTCGACTTCCATGCAGGAGCTAGAGAGTTGATTCGTTAGAGTGGTTTTCAGAGCCATATGACCCTCACTACTAACTGTATGATGGCTCTGGTTGCTACGTTATATATAGAACATCACGAGCAGGTGAAACAACAAAAGAAATACCACAGGGTGGTACGGCCTTAGAAATTGACCCTTTGAATTATCGTAAAGTGCATTTAAAATCTCTTGAGGAGCTCTGTTTTTTCTTCCAACTCCTCAAAGCTTCTCCTCCTCCCCAGAGAGCTAGGTTGATATTTCTTGGATGGGGTGGGAAGTGCCCAGTCCCAAACCATCAGCTTTCTCCCTCTTTTCAAGATTCCCTTCTTCCTCCTTAACCAAAAATTGTAACAGCAGTGTTTCCCAATACTAAGGACTCTCATGGCCTGAGAATACTATTCTAAGGAGGGCAATGCCTTGAAGATGTTTGGTGGTTTCTACAATGCTACTGGCTCAAGGAAGGCATTGCGAAGATATGCGAGAGGTATTGAGGAACGTGAAGATGATGTCAAGGATAACAGGAAGACAAGAAGAAGACATGAGATTGGAAAGAGATTGAAGGAGTTTCCAAGTCTTGTTGGAACCGCGTTCCTCCTCTTCTCCTTTTTTTTTGAGCAACACTAATACCTCCTATCATTTTCTTCAAGTGTAATCTATGTTTTCCTAAATACTAGTTAGTACATATTGCCGTGAGTCACGGTTTAGGAATACTAGTATCAAAATGAACGTGCTTGTGTCGATGGTGGCGACGTAGAACAATAGTATCTTTCTGCCACGTGGTGGCTTAGAAAATAGAAATAAATGTTATAATTTCCTTACCAATTGTTAGAGCAACAAAACCTGGAAGGAGACATCTCCCCAAGGTTGTGAAATGACCCTCATAACGGTCTTCACGTACTACATGAATGGACAATGGATTGGTAAGTGGACCGTCCAAGACCAACAAGGGGAATGTGGTGACGGCCTCGCCATATGCCCTCGGCGGACTCCAAATCTTAAGAACCATCTCTACAAGCACAGTTGTCAAACCAACGACAACCGTACCAAAAAAGGTGACCCATGCTAAACTCGATGACACCGAGAAGCATGCAAAAGCCAAGAAAGTGTTGGATGAGCATGTCGCCATTGATGTGGGTAACCCTACATGACAAAGAACGCACTCGAGGATGGCCACCCAAGCGTGGATCCCAACAAAGAGCACAATGTTGACAATGGAAAAGGAAAAAAATGATCCGGTGAATTACCCTTGTTGTGCTACAAACTCAAGCCAATAGCTCGAGAGGGACAAGGCACCCGCCGGGTCACATGAAGCTGTCAACAACAACAAATACACCGGAAGTAGTCACATGGGAAGTTCTTGCTAGCACAACCCGAATGATGTTCCCACGAAGGAAATCTGTAAAGGCCACCGGAAGCTTGCTAATCAGCACTGATGGTGGAGGTGGGATACCATCCGGAGGAGTGGAGACGCCCCCCTCATTCCTACAATTTGGCTACTGTGAAGAAGACCCACACCTACTCCAGCGTCGTTGATAACGACAGCTTCCTCCAAAATTTGGGACTCCTCAAAGGCATTTACACGAATCGTATCCTTCTGTAGTGGGTAAAGGAAGATGGATAGCGTGAGACCCTTGGAGCTATCTTCGATGCTCTGACGACATTAGAATTTAAGTTGCGCTTGCCAACCTATTGGTCCACGTCAGACAGAGCATCACAGATCTCAACCGTGATTGTCGACTATGTGGTGTGGCCACTCAAGAGGCAACAAGCCGATGCAATTACGTGGACAAGGCATTGCAGAGCATGGCCCAAGTGCGGATGTTCTAGCGATTGTAGCGGGACGGATGTGCTGATGTTACTATTAGTAGCAGCAAGGACTTGCCTACCTCGACGACATCAGGGCCAGTCATAAACACGTCCTTTCTCCACAATGTAGAGATGTGATGGAAGGGTGTAAAACTACCGACTGGCTGCATTGCATGAAGTATATTCTACATGTCCTCAAGGCTCTACTCGGTTAGCGGGGAGACCTAGCCACGACAAGACTTTAGGACAAGCTATTCAAGTACATGATCAAGGAGAAGGATGTGCGGCAACCGCACCCGGAGTGACAGTCCAAGCAGTTGGAGGCTTTCTACGCTATCATGTACAAAAAGTACACCCGGCATGAGGAGGCACAGCACGCCTTCCATGAGATAAAGGACATTAGGTAGCTAGGTAGTTTCGCTCGAGGCTTACTTGGACAAGGTCACCGCACTCTGAGAGGAAGCCAAAAGCTTCACCGAGGGCGATGGGACCCAAACCTTCAAGTACCCGGAGTGCTTGCTACTAGAGTTCTTGCTTGATAATCTTACCAGCGAGAAGCTGAAGGACAAGATTACCACAAGGATAACGGGACAAGCTTGGACAAGATGGAGGGCATTGTGCGACTACATGAGTGAAGTGTATTCAGTAAATCAGAAGCATTACTTGGATGCATGGCCAAATTCACGTATACAACAAGGCCACGACATACTCCTGGACATAGTAGAGACTAGGGGAACAGCCGGGTAACAAGGCAGGGTCAAGGGAAATCAGCGTACAAACCCTCTAGTGAAGAAGACTTTTGGGAGCAAGGCTCCCAACTAGAAGCGCAGCCGCAATAATGACAAGCTACACACATTGCGTGAGCGTCGTAATACAGCCTTTGGTGACGGACTCTGCCACAACTGTATGCAACCTGGCCACTTTAGGGCTCAGTGTCCTAAGGCTGTTGGTGGTGGACAAGAGTCCATAACTGCAACACCTCGTGGAGATAGTGTAACAGGAGGCCACAAACATGGTCGTGGAAAGGGCCGCGACCATGGCAACGGGCCAAATCGTGGAAACGGAGAAGGCCGTGGTTGTAGGTCTTTCCCACTCTCGAGTGACTGTAGTGGGGACCACTCACGGGTAAAATTGGATCACACATGTGGATTCACATTTTCAGACGAGGATGTAAAATAATTTGACTTTATTACGAGTTCAAGTTTCTAGGTTGTTTTCTCCCCTCTTGGCGAGCCTTGTTCTACACTTTTTAATAGATATTTCTCACTCAATCTTGCATCTCTAGACGATATGTATGATCGAACACACACCATTGTGCACGAGTTGTGTGACATAGTGATTGAAGCAAACGTCCTCGAAACGATGAGTTAAATTACATTTGTGGTAAATTTGGTCCACGATTTTGACCAACTCAAATTTAAAGGCTGGAAGGTACTAGCCAAATTCACATGTGCCCACAGGATGTGGACTCTAGTGAGTGCATTATGGGAATTGCAGTGCCAACTGTGTCAATTCCGTGTATACCACAAACTCGACTTGTCATTCTCGAGCCTCTTCACTCTAAAACGTGGAGACAACATGATGATACAATTCAAAGGACACCTAGCTCGTACTCCCATGAATGTACTAGTTGACACAATAGGGGATGATTCCTTTGTTAGCCTTGGATTTTTTCTACAAATGGGCTTGAATTACGAGCCATCGAATGTCGTAGTGGTCATTTTTTATAACCGTACGGTGCCCGTGGTAAGTACTTGTAAAGCAAAAGTTTACACATAAAGGTACACCCAAAGTGTCACGTTGAAGGTATTCAACCTTCTTGACACGTTTGACATGGTGCTAGGCAATCCCTGGCACCACAAAAACAAGGCTCTTATGTGCTTTGAATAAAGGTGCTTGATCCTCTGAAAGGGATAGTGTCGCTTTATGTTGATTCTAAGTATGGAATTGTCACCGACCCGACTAAAAGTCCATGTCAGCTTATCTACAATGCAAAGCAAGAGAAGTTTTGGACAAGGTTGTTGATACTTCTTGGCTTAGCTACGGAAAGTGGAGGAGAACGTAAAGAAAGCCATGCCACAAGAGGTCAAATCTCTTTTGGCGGAGTTCTTGGATGGATTCCAAGACCCACCGGCTGGGCTTCCACGAGAACGACACATGGACCACATAATTCCGCTACAAGCGATGGAATGAGAGTGTGTGCTATATGGAGATTAAGCCTTAGTGTGTAGAGAGATACCCCCCTGATTTTTGTAATCGACGAGTCAAATTTCATGAATGATGTGATTCTTGATTTCAACTAGGTTTTTGGGATCTGAGTTATTTAGGTGATCCTATTTCATCGAATTGGTGACTCTTGTGACCCTTGAATTCGACGAAGTGACGTTCACAACTTGTGTACAATTTTTTCAACGGTGCATTCTTTCGTTGCACGTAACCCTGTCACGCATACAAAGCCCTTGGCCCATGGCAACGGTTCGTGTTTCGACCGTGTCACGTTTCTGCATCCCTGGCGGTTTACGATTCGTGCCTCCTCGTAACGTGAATTTAGCTGCTTGGCTGGTTAAAGATCCTTGCCACACCCTCAATGCCAAGTGTCCACTTCTTGATTTCACAGCCACCTGACCTGTACATTCTGATCCTTGACCTGCCAGCATGGACCGGTTCCTCCAAAATGTGTCCCCCTAGGAACGTATTCGTCGCCTCTTTTCTGCCCTGGACCACATCATGCCCGTTCCTCCACGGACCAAGCGTCCACCTGGCCGGCCCAAGAAGGTCAAGCTAACCTTCGATGACTCCGTGCCACCTCACACGTCTGTGGACCCCACTCCCTTGTTGATCCCCGCCAACATGGTCTCTTAGTGTACCGGTTCACTGTCTGCAAGCTTCTCACCCACGACGACTGCTCATGGCGTCAGAACTAGCGCAAGTGACGCACCAAGGGTAACTGCTGATGGCGTCGGAACCAGCGCAAGTCATGCACCCAAGGCAACTGATGATGGCATTGGAACCACCGCAAGTCACGAGCATGCTGCAGCCATGCGTCAGGCTGCAACATGTTTCAACCGCAAGGAGAAGCTGAAAGTGCCTGATGCAGCGCCACAACACAAGGTGAGGCTTCCAAAGCCTCCTACTTCTTCAGCAACACCAACTGACCCACAGGGCAAGGGGAAACCTGTCGTGGAAGAATGCGAATCGAGGCCAAAGCGGCGTTGTGTTGCACCAACGGGCAGTCGCATGCAACCTGGATGTCTCCGCATAGAAGAACCTGCTGATCCCAGGCCGGCCACCTCCACCAGTGACGATACCCTTTCTGACAACGACAGCACCACCAGTGAGAGCAGCAGCGCAAACAGTGAGAGAAGCAGTCAGGAAATCTGTGACTCCACAGACACAGAGTGCATGGCCATTGTGCCATGGAAACCTCAGACAACAACAAGCAAGGATACACAGTCCAGCAGCAACCGTCGCAAGCGAGGCTAGTATTGCGACTGGTCCACCAGCGGCCATTTTCCTGCAATCTACCGTGCCGTCAAGGCGCATAACACCTTCTACGGCACAGTGAAGCATCTACGAAAGGCATTCTGCACTCCAGACGGGTTCTGTGTTTTTAACCGCCTCGCTCCCAGCACAGTTTTTGGGTGGTTCCACAACACCATGAAGGTGCTGAAGGAGCAGTACGCAGCGGCTGCAGAGGTGGCCATGAAGGTGGACCCGAGCTCTCCTGTGAACAACAAGAAGCACATGCATGGCAGTCGGGGGAAGAAGGCATGGCTTTGGCGGCATCCCGAGGTGACGGCAGCCATAAAGAAGTCTCTTATCCAGTCGCGGGAAGCCGGCAATCCCATGAACTCAAGAACCATCCGGCGTGAAATCAGGTGCATCATTTTGCAGCACGCACCAGATGAGCTGGCGACACTAGGAGACCATGCATTCTCTCGGCCGTGGGTGCGTAAGTTTGTGCATATGCAGTTGGGTTGGTCTTGGCGTGCGGGCACCACGGCGGCTCAGAAGGTGCCGGAGGACTGGGAGAAAAAGGTGGAGCGCTTTCATATGAGGGCAGCCACGCTGGTCAGTCAGCACCACATCCTTCCAGCATTCGTTGTGAATGCTGACCATACTGCCATCCATCTTGTGCCAACCGTAGACCATACTTACACACCACGTGGCATAGATGATGTGTCAATCATTGGCTTAGATGACAAGCAAGCTGTCACTGTTCTGGTGACCTCAACTGCTTCTGGTGACATGCTTCCCCTGAAGCTTATCTTTGCAGGAAAGTCCAAGCGTTGCTTGCCAAAAGGGTCGCATGCTATGGAGGCTCAAGATGAAGGCTGGCTTCTTTCCTTCACCCCAAACCACTGGGCAAATGCTGAAACCACAATGCAGTGGGTCCGATCTATAGTCCAGCCATACTATGAGCGGAAGTGTGATGCGTATTCCCCTGTGCCTGATAAGACTCACATGCTCCTTGTGCTAGATGCTTGGCGGCCCCATTGTAGCGCAACCTTCCGGGAGTGGCTTAGCAACAACTACCCGCACATGCATCCAGTTTACATTCCAGCAGGTTGCACTCCCAAAGCACAACTTGCTGATGTGGGGATCATCAGTCCACTAAAGAATAAGGTTGAGGAGCAGTTTGGCATGTGGGCAGCCGACAAGATGAGGGAAGGGAGCATCGTGTCTCTTGGGATGAATGTGGTCAAGGAGGTAGCCTGCAAGTGGTTTCTCTTTGCACGGCAGCACGTCAAGAATAGTGAGTCGATCGTTCGCAATGCATGGACACGGGCTGGCTTCGGGCGTGTCTTTGAGCGGGATTTTCAGAAACATGCAAACGGCATGTATGGAAATATCATGTATGAAGATGAGGGGATTGAGGAGGAAGTTGAGGTTGTGTGATGATGATGGATTGGTACAGAGGCAAAATGAGATTCAAAGATGTATTGTCTCATGTTCATCATTGATGCCAAGTTTTCCCATAGTGGATGGAATACACGTGATGAAAACAGCTGCCAACAAACACACTATCACTATGGCCTAGACATTGCACTGTCCACAAGTCTCAAATTGTGCAAACTTACAAGAGAATGTGTGAGGGAACCTTGAATTCAACGAATGCACGATGTAGTTATCTATGTGGCTCCTATATTTCAACGAATTTCAACTAGGTTTCAAAACACTACATAAAAATTCAAAGATCAGGGGGGTAAGTCATAGTAGAAAGACTTGGAGATTTCTGGAAGCCAGAACTGGAAGCGTAGGTATGACAGGTCAATTACGATAAGTAGAGCATAAGGTATTTGCATTTTTTTACCAGCTACTCCTCACCCTAGCCTACTGATCTCATACCTTGCTACAACAAGATACTTGCACCATAAACCGGTTCCCTACTTTCACTTGTCCCCGGTACCGTACTTGTACCTAATGGATAGTGTGAGAAGTCGTTGGCCGTCGATCACTCCATATCAATGGTCAACCTTCGTTCCCGTTGTGCCGCGCTATGGATGTGCGCATCTTCAACGGGCTTCTGTATTTGTTTGACGCCTCTCGGCGGTGGGTAAAGTCACCGTGTTTTGCATGCCACTGGTGGTACTCCGACCGTCACACGGTCGCATTCACCGGCTTTACTTTCACTATTGACCGCATCCATAGTCAGGCATTCTATTGGTGCGATCTCCTAGACGGTTATTGTATCCGGTATGCAGCTCACCAAGAGGGTGAAGGCCATCCTTGCATGGTGTGGCTAGAACATTGCATGATGATGCGAGTGAAGCATGCACCTCAATACATCCCCCCGTTGGAGGTGTGACGTCTAGGCAAGCCAGAGATACTCATGGAGAACAATGTTGGTAGCCTCGACATGGAAGTTAGCCTCTGGTTCCCATGAGTTGTGCTCAGTCATGTATTTCTTCCACTGCACCAGGATCTGATGCCAACGTTCCCTCTGGTGGTTTGCCATAATCTTCTTCACCTCTTTTTTTTTTATTTCATCCTAGACAGCAGGAGATGGATCTGTCCTGTGACCTACCGTAAAGAAGGTGTAGGGATTGCGCTAGGCACAAAGTAATGAGATGTGCAATACCATGTGGATGGTTTAGTTAGCTGGCAGCTCCAACTTATGAGATATAAAATTGGCCCACCTATAGCGGCTTCAGTTTGGGACTCCTAACTCCCATCAGGTACATGTTTACAGATTTAAGCATTATCTGATCCCCCATCTGAAACTACTTTGCAGATTGCTGCTTATCTACTTGTTGCTTCTGTTACTTCTGTGCCTTCAACAGCCGTTGCCGTACCACCTCCCATGTGGTGACAAATTCATCAGTAATCTGCTCCACTACCGGAAGAGGTATTTTTGTAGCAAGGAAGGAAGGGCTTAGTGGCTGGTGGCCACAAACCACCTCAAGCAGTGACTTCCTTGTTGATGCTAACACCTCTAAGTTGTATGCAAACTCTGCCACTCAGAGCTTCTCCTCCCAACCCTCTTGATCTAATAGGAATATCGTCCATAGCACCGGCTCCAATGGCTCTGGTTCGTGCGTTGTCAGTCCATCACGCTGTGGGTGGTATGTTGTGGTCAGCAGCACCCTCATGCCTAGCTTCCCCATGAGATCTCTCCAAAACCACCAAGTGAAGCATAGATTGCAACTTGAGACTACAGACCGCGACACTCCATCCAGCTTGATGAGGAGAAGGAGTTGAGTTGTCCCAGCAGCCGTGATACTCTTAGGACATGCAATGAAGTGGGCCATCTTGGAGCACCGGTTCACCACTAATTACACCGTGTTGTTATCCTGCTACATCACTCCGTCGATGAAATCAAGAGAGATGACTGTCCATGGCCTCTCAGGAACAGGAAATGGTTGTAGCTCCCCTAGTGGCTTGAGAGGATGGCTCGTGCGTTGCCTTTGAAGTCTGGTCCAACAATCTCCCTCTCGTTTAGCCTCAACGTTGTCCGGAGTATTGCGTAGCTTTAGCTCATTGACGACCGTAGAGCTCCAACAACACTTTCTCCTAACACGTGGCTCTGGCTTTGATACCAGTGTATGCTCCCTAGAGATGAAGCCATAGTGTGTGGAGAGCACAGTTGCAGCAAGAAGATAGACTTGGAGATGTCTCAAATCCAGAACTGGAAAGTACAGGTTATGAGAGATGCATTACAATGATAAAAGTACAATGCATTTCCTCTATTTGACCAGCTAGTCCTAGCCCTGTCCTGCTGCTCTCCTAGCTAGCTACAACAAGCTACTTGTGCCTGAATCTGTGAATGTTTTATCCCACTTGCACCTAATGGATAGTGCGAAAAGTTCTTCGCATTTGATCACTCCAGATCGATGTTCTATCATCATCCCTGTGCTCCTGCATGAAGGAAGTGTACATGTTCAACGGGTCGCCACGTTTTCTGGATGCCTTTCGGCGGTCGGTGTGGTCATCTTGTTGTGCACGCCATCGGTGGTACTGCGACCGACGTACGGTTGCATTCACCGGTTTTACTTTCATCATTGACTGCATCCATAGTCGGGTGTTCCACCAATGTGATCCCCTCAGCAGGTAGCACATTTGATATGCTAACCACCGAGAGGGTGAAAGTCTCCCTCGTGTCACATGGCTAGAACACCACACGAAACCAGAAGAAAAACAGGCATCTTGTTACAGGAGGTGACTTCTTTGTTCAGACCCATGCATCGCCTTAGTTTGACAGAAAGGCGAGAGGTTGAATGCCAAATCAAAGAGTCCTAGTAAAAGGGTGGATTGAGCCAAGTATCTTGTCGTATGGTGCGCGGATTAGTTTTCTGAACAAAATAGATGGTGGTTTATGATATTTACAGACTATTGGACACTGAACGAGCTGATGGTAAAAAAATGATTATCCTTATTGTGGATTGAGGACCTGTTCAACCAACTCCAAGGGGCAAAGGTCTTTTTTTCCTTTGATTTGTCCCAAGGTAACCATCAAATCCGCATCACGAAAGATGATGTGTGATCATGGAACATAATCAATTCCGTGTCTTGTGCTTCGGGTTAATGAACGCCCCGGCAACCTACCAAGGAGAAATGAAACCAAAGTTTACCAATCAACTTGGTTAGTTTCTCTTGGTTTACCTGGGTAACATCCTGGTTTTCTAAGCCAATGGAAGAGCACATAGAACATCCGCACGGAATCCTCGCGGTCCTTCGGGAACAAAAGTTCTATGCAAAAGTGAGAAAGTACAAGTTTTGCACAAGGTAAGCTCGAACACCTTGGACAAATAGTCGGTAAGGATCGTATCCATGTTGAACCGTAGTGTAAGTGAGCATGTGCAATTTTATAGAAAGGTACAAGCCGTGGTGGATTGGCAGTGCCTAGAAACTGCTGGAGAGGTTCGGTCTTTCTTCGGCCTTGCAAACTACTTTCGACGGTTTATACAAGGGTAATCGATATAGGTAGCTTCGCTAAGCAGGCTCACATAAGAATACGTGTTTTGGGAATGTACATTTGGCTATAAGAATGTAAATCTCAAATTCAGGGAGCTTCAATCCACATGACCCATCTTTGCTCTTATGGGTCCATTGCAACCACAACTGTGGGGGGTGCGCTATGATGCATCAGTAGTTAGACTTGCAGCAATCTTCATATTGAATGATCACCCAGTTGCGTATGAGAGCCAGAAGCTCATCCCACAGAGACGTGGTACATGACAGGAGATAAAGAGCTCCTTGCGGTGGCACAACGTTGGTACACAAAGTTGGTAGACAAAGTTTGTGCACAAAGTTCATACACAAAGTTTGTGCGCAGAGTTGGTACACAATGTTTGTGCACAAATCTTGTGCACAAAGTTGGTACACAGAATTTGTGCACAAATTTTGTACACAAAGTTTATGCACAAAGTTTGTATACAAAGTTTGTGGAGAAATCTGGTACACAAAGATGCTACCCAAAGTTGGCACACAAAGTTTGTACACAAAGTTGATACAAGACGTTTGTACACTAAGTTGGTACACAGAGCTTCTGCACAAAGTTGGTACAAATCGTTTGTATGCAAAGTTTTTACACAAAGTTTGTACATGAAGTTTGTGCACAAGTATGGTACACAAAGTTTGTGCACAACATTTGTGCACAAAGATTGTATACATAGTTGGTACAGAAATTATGTACACAAATCTTGTGCACAGAGTTTTAACACAAAGTTTGTGGACAAAGTTGGTACACGAAGTTTGTGCACAACGTTTGTGCACAAAGTTGGTACAAAAATATGGTACGCAAAGTTTGAGCATGATGTTTGTACACAAAATTGGTACACAACGTTTTTGCACAAACTTTGTGCACAAAGTAAGTTCATAAAGTTAGTACACAAAGTTTGTGCACAAATATAGTACACAAAGTTTGTGCACAACATTTGAACACAAAGTTTGTACACAAAGTTTGTGCACAAACCTGGTACACAAAGTTATTTCACAAAGATTGTGCACAAAGGTTGTGCACAAAGTTGGTAGACAATATTTGTGCCAAAATTTTGTGCACAATGTTTGTACAAAAGTTTGTGCACGAAGTTGGCACAAACCTTTTGTACACAAAGTTGGTACACATAGTCTGTGCACAAAGGTTGTACACAAAGTTTGTACACAAAGCTTGTGCACAACTTTTGTGAACAAAGTTTGTGCACAAAGTTGCTACAAAAAGTTTGTGCACAAAGTTTGTACACAACGTTTGTGCAAACAAATTGTGCACAAAGTTTTTATACAAAGTTTGTGCACAAATTTTGTGCACAAAGTTGGTACTCAACGTTTGTACACAAGATTTGTGCACAAAGTTGGTGCAAAACATTTGTGCACAAAGTTTGTACACAAAGTTTGTGCACAAAGTTGTTTCAGAATGTTTGTACACAAAGTGTGTCCAAAACTTTTGTACACAAAGTCTGTGCACAAAGTTTGTGTACAAAATTTTGC
This sequence comes from Penium margaritaceum, assembly GCA_023375785.1. NCBI lineage: Eukaryota > Viridiplantae > Streptophyta > Zygnematophyceae > Desmidiales > Peniaceae > Penium > Penium margaritaceum. Next base: position 101,675 of record SZWC01004772.1, on the reverse strand, counting down.
ACAGTGTTTGTGCAAAGAGTACTTTGGTACACAAAGCTTGTACAAATAGTTGGTACACAAAGTTTGTGCACAAAGTTTGCACACAAAGTTTGTGCACAAAGTTGGCACACAAAGTTTGTACACAAAGTTTTTGCACAACATTTTTACACAAAGTTTGTACCGAAATTTGGTGCACAGAGGTTGTTCACAAAATTTGTGCACAAAGTTGGTACACAAAGTTTGTTCACAAAGTTTGTGCACAAATTTGGTACACAAAGTTTGTACACAGAATTTGTGCACAAAGTTGGTACACAAAGTTTGTGCACAAAGTTTGTACAAAAAATTTGTAAAAAAAGTTTGTAAACAACGTTTGTGCCAAAAGTTTGTACACAAAGTTTTTACACAACGTTTGTGCACAAAGTTTGTACACAAAGTTTATGCACAAAGTTTGTGCACAGAGTTTGTGCACAAAGTTGGTACACAACGTTTGTACACAAAGGTTGTGCAAAACAATGGTACACAAAGTTTTTACAAAATGTTTGTTCACAGTATTTGTGCACAAAGTTTGTGTCTATGCAAAAATGTTAAGCACAAAGTTGGTATGCAAAGTTTCTCCACAAATTTGGTACACAAAGTTTTTGCAAAAATATTGTGTACAAAGTTTGTACACAACTTTGGCACACAAAGTTCGTACACAAAGTTTGTGCACACAGTTGGTACAAAACCTTTGTCAACAAAGCTGGTACACAGAGATGGCACACAAAGTTTTTGCACAGAGTTTGTGCCCAAAGTTTGTGCAAAACATTGGTACATAAATTTTTGTGCACAAAGCTGGTACACAAAGTTTGTGCACAAAGTTTGGGCACAATATTTTTACCCAAAGTTTGTGCACAAAGTTTGGGCAAAATGTTTGTACACAAAGTTTGTGCACAAAGTTGGTACAAAATATTTTTGTACAAATTTTGTGCACAAAGTACTTACAAAAAGTTTGTGGACAAAGTTTGGGCACAAAGTTTGTACAAACAGTTTGTGCACCAAGTTGGTAAAAAATATTTGTGTACAAGTTTTGTGCACAAAGCTGGTACACAAAGTTTATGCACAAAGTTTGTATACAAATTTTGTTGAGAAATTTGGTACACGAAGATGCTACACAAAGTTGGCACACAAAGTTGGTGCACAAAGTTTCTGCACAAAGTTGGTACAAAACATTTGTATACAAAGTTTTTACACAAAGTTTGTGCATGAATTTTGTGCACAAAGATGGTACGCAAAGTTTGTGCCTAAACTTTGTACACAAAGCTTGTGCATAAACTTGGTACACCAAGTTTTTGCAGAAATTTTTTACACAAATCAAGTACATAAATTTTGTACACAAAGTTTGTGCACAAAGTTGGTACACAATTTTTTTCAAAAAGGCTGTGCACAAATTTTGTGCGCTAATTTGGTACAAAAAGTTTGCGCAAACATTTTGTGCACAATGTTTGTACAAAACGTTTGTGCACAATGTTGGCACAAACATTTTGTACACAAAGTCGATTCACAGAGTCTGTGCACAAAGGTTGTACAAAACGTTTGTACACAAAGTTTGTGCACAATGTTAGTACACAAAGGTTGTACAAAACGTTTGTACACAAAGTTTGTGCACAATGTTAGTACACAAAGTTTGTGCACAAAGTTTGTACACAAAGTTTGTGCACAAATTTTGTACACAAAGGTTTTGCACAAAGTTTTTATAGGAAGTTTGTGCACAAAGTTGGTACTCAACGTTTGTACACAAGATTTGTGCATAAAGTTGGTAAACAAACTTTGTGCACAAAGTTGATGCAAAAGGTTTGTACACAAAGTTTGTGCGCAAAGTTTGTGCACAGTTTTGGTACAGAAAGATGGTACAAAATATTTGTGCACAAAGTTGGTACACAAAGTTTTTGCACAGATTTGGTACACAAAGTTTGTGCACAACGTTTGTACACAAAGTCTGTGCATAACGTTTCTATAAAAAGTTTGTGCACAAAGTTGGTACACAAAGTTCGTACACAAAATTAGTAAACAAAGTTTGTGCACAAAGTTTGTTCAGAAAGATGGTACACAAAATTTGTACACAAAGTTGGTACACAATGTTTTAGCACAAAGTTTGTACACAGCATTTGTGCTCAAAGTTTGTACACAAAGTTGGTACAAAATATTTGTGCACAAAGTTGGTACACAATTTTTGTACAAAACGTTTGTGCACAACGTTGGTACACAAATTTTGTACACAAAGTTAGTACACAAAGTTTGTGCTCGAAGTTCGTACACAAAGATTATGCACAAAGCTTACAAACAAAGTTGGTACACAAAGTTTGTACACACATTTTGTGCGCAAAGTTTGTACATAAAGTTTGTGCAAATAGTTGGTACACAAGTTTTTTACACAAATTTATGCACTATGCTTGAACACAAAGTTTGTACAAAAGATTGTGCACAAAGTTTGTACACGCAGTTGGTACACAAAGTTTGCACAAAAGTTTGTACACGAAGTTTGTGCACAAAGTTTGTGCACAAAGTTGGTACAAAACGTTTGTACACAAATTCTGTGAACAAAGTTGGTACACAAAGGTTGTACATAAAGTTTCTGCACAATGTTTGTACACAAATTTTGTGCAGAACTTTGGTACACGAAGTTTGTAAAAAAACGTTTGTACACAAAGTTGGCACACAATGTTCGTGCACAAATTTTGTCCAAAATTGCTTGTACACAAAATTGGTACACAACGTTTGTTCACAAAGTTTGTGCGCAAAATTGGTACACAAAGTTTGCGCACAAAGTTGTTGCAAAACGTTTGTACACGAAGACGGTAAACAAATTGTGTGCACACAGTTTGCACACAATTTTTGTGCACAAACTTTGTACACAAAGTTTGTGCACAAAGTTGGTTTTACAAGGATGGTACACAAAGTTTGTGCACAACGTTTCTACACAAAGTTGGTACACAAAGTTTTTACACAAATTCTGTGCACAGAGTTAGTTTAGAAGATGGTAGACAAAGTTTGTGCACAAAGTCGGTGCACAAAGTTGGTGCACAAAGTTTGTGCACAACGTTGTGCCCAAAGATGGTACACAAACATTGTACACAAACTGTCTACACAGAGGTTTTGCACAAAAGGTTTACACAAAGTTTGTAGAAAATGCTTTTACACAAAGTTTGTGCACAAAATTTGTAGACAAAGTTTGTGCACACCATTTGTACACAAATTTTGTGCAAATTTTGGTACACAAAGTTTGTACAGCAAGTTTGTAGGCAGCGCTTGTGCACAGAGCTGGTACACAAATATTGTTCACAAACTTTGTTAAAAAATGTTATGCACAAAGTTGGTGCACAAAGTTTGTACGCTAAGTTTTTGCACAGCTGCTACACAAGGTTTGTACACGAATTTTGTGCACAAAGTTTGTACAAAAACGTTGCATGCAAAGTTTGTGCACGAAGCTGGTACACAAGGTTTCTACACAAAGTTTTTGCACAAAGTTTGTACACCAATTTTGTACAGAAAGTTGGTACACAAAGTTTCTGCACAAAGTTGTTACACAACATTTGTACACAATGTTGGAACACGACGTTTATGCACAAAGTTTGTACACAGCGCTTGCGCACAAAGTTGGTACACAACAGTTTTCCACAAAGTTCGTGTACAATGTTTGTGTGCAAAGTTGGTACACAATGTTTGTGGACAATGTTGTTGCAAAACGTTTGTGGACAATGTTGTTGCAAAACGTTTGTACACAAATATGGTACATAAATCTCATGCAAAACGTTTGTACACAGAGTTTGTGCATAAAGCTGGTACACAAAGATGGTACACAAAGTTTGTACACAGAGTTTGTACACAAAGCTTTGTGAACAAAGTTTGTGCACAAAGTTGATAAACAAATTTTGTACACAACATTTGTACAAAAGGTTTGTGCACAAACTTGGTACACAATTTTTTTCCACAACATTTGTACAAAACGTTTGTGCACAAAGTTTGTACACAACACTTGTGCACAAAGTTGGTACACAAACCTTGTGCACAAAGTTTGTGCACGAAGTTGGTACACAAAGTTTGTACACAAAGATTGTGCACAAAGCTTACAGACAAATTTGTTTGTACACAATTTTTTTACACAAATGTTTTGTATGGATTTTGTACACAAATTTTGTACAAAAATTTTCTGCAATTACTTGGTACACAGATTCTATACAAAAATTTTGTGCACAATGTTGTGCAAAAACACACAACATGTGGTGTTTTTACACAAATTTTGTACACAAATATTTTGAACAAAGTTGGTACACAAAGTCTGTACATAAAGTTCGTGCACAAAGTTTGTACAGAAATTTGGTACACAAAGTTTGTACACAAAGTTGGTACACAACCTTTCAGCACAAATTTTGTATACAGTGATTGTGCAAAAAGCTGGTACACAAAGTTTGTACACAATTTTTGTCCACATATTTGGTACACAATGTTTGTGCACGAAGTTGGTACAGAACTTTTGTACACAAAGTTGGCACACAAAGTTTGTGCACAAAGTTTGTACACAAAGTTTGTGCACAAAGTTGGTACACAAAGATGGTAAACACCGTTTGTGCACAAATTTTGTGCACAATGTTGGTACACAAAGTTTGTGCATAAATTTTGTACACAAAGTTTGTGCACAAAGTTGGTACACAAATTTTGTGCACAAAGTTGGTACAAAACATTTGTACAAAATGTTGGTACAGAAAGTTTGTGCACAGAGTTTGTACACAAAGTTTATGCACAACGATTTAACACAACATTTGTGCACAAAGTTGGTACACAAAGATGGTACACAAAGTTTGTACACAAAGTTTGTAGAGACATTTTGTGCACAATGTTGGTACACAGAGTTGGCACAAAACGTTTATGCACAAAGTTTGTGCACAAAGTTGGTGCAAACAATCTCTGAACAAATGTTTTACACAAAGTTCATGCACAAATTTGTTACACAAAGTTTGTGCACAAAATTTGTGCACAAAGTTGGTATACAAAGCTTGTGCACAAAGTTGGTACAAAATGTTTGTACACAAAGTTGTGCACAATGATTGTGCATAACTTTTGTGCACAAAGTTTGTGTAAAAATTTGGTACAGAAAGTCTGTGCACAAATGTTTTACACAAATTTTGTGCACAAAGTTTGTTCACAAAGTTGGCACACAAAATTTTTGCACAATATTAGTACACAGACGTTTTACACAATGTTAGTACACAAAGGTTTGTGCACAAAGTTGGTACACAGAGTCTGTGCACAACATTTGTGCACATAGTTTGTGCACAAATTTGGCACACAAAGTTGGTACACTACGTCGGTACACAAATGTTGTAACATTTGTGCAAAAATCAGGTACACAAATGTTGTATACAAAGTTTTTACACAAAGTTTGTGCACAAAGTTGGTACACAGAGTCTGTACACGAGGTTATTACACAATTTTTGTGCACAAAGTTTGTACACAACGTTTGCGCACAAAGTTTGTACACAATGTTGGTGCACAAAGTTGGTGTACAAAACGTTTGTGCACGAAGTTGATACACAAATTTTGTGCACAAAGTTGGTCCACAAATTTTGTACACGAATTTTGTATACAAACTTTGTGTACATAGTTGGTACACAAATTTTGTACATAGATTTTGTGCACAAAGTGTACAAAACGTTTTTACAGAAATTTGGTACACAATGTTTGTGCACAAAGTAGGTACACAAATTTTGTATACAAAGTTTGTACACAAAGTTTGTGCACAAAGTTGGTACACAAATCTTGTGCACAACGTTTGTACACAACGTTTGCGCACAAAGTTTGCACACAAGGTTGGTGCACAAAGTTGGTGTACAAAGTTTGTACCAAAGTTTGTGCACAGAGTTTATGCACAAAGCTTTTCCACAAAGTTGCTACACAAAGTTTTCACACACAGTTTGTACACACGGTTTTTGCACGACGTTGGTACACAGAAATGGCACACAAAGTTTGTGCACAAAGTTGGTACAAAACATTTGTCCACAAAGTTCGTACACAATGTTTGTGCACAAGATTGGTACAAAACGTTTGTATTCATATTTTGTGCACAAACTTGGTCCACAAAGTTTGTACACGAATTTTGTATACAAAATTTGTGTACATAGTTGGTACACAAAGTTTGGACATAGGTTTTCTACACAAAATGTGTACTCAAAGTTTGTACAGAAATTTGGTACAAAATGTTTGAGCACAAATTCCATGCGCAAAGTTTGTACACAAAGTTTATGCAAGACGTTGGTACACAAAGTTCGTACACAAATTTTGTACACAAAGTTTGTGCACAAAGTTTGTACAAAAAGTGTGTGCAAAATGTTGGTACACAAAGTTCCTACAAAACGTTTGTACACAGCGTTTGTGCACAAAGTTGGTACACAAAGTTTGTGAAAAAAAACTTTACACAGTGTTTGTGCACAAAGTTTTTCATATATGACCAATTGACTCACCTGTGAAACAAGTGTATTGGGAAGAGAAAAAATAGTGAACATGGATGGTTCACGGAAACTAATATAGATCACATAGATCCTCTTATAGTTTTCATTCTATATGAAATGTTTATCTGGAATACTCTAACGTGCATTCTGTTGTGATTTGTGACGTTCCTGTCGACCTGTACAGTTTACTGTGACCACTCGGCCGTGTCCATACTTGTGCAGATCCCTGATGCGGACCCAGGCGGTACCGGTGCGTCGTCCGGTGGCGGACTACCAGCTTGGAGCTGACCGACGGCCGTTCCAGAGCTCTGGACGCTACCCGGAACCTCCTGCAGTTTTTCTGTAGCACGCAGGACTTTATCGGTGGACTGGCCGTGGGCCCGATTTGCATGTTTTCGCATTATGTGTCCACCGTTCGATGCCGGATGCATGCATGTGACCAGTTGTAGCGTCCGGCTTGTGATTCTGCACGTCTAGGTTCAGACGGCGTAGCGTTCTGACATGTGTGCACAGAGTTACGGCCAAAACAGTGGTTTTGGGCCGGTTTTAGGACAGATCTTGGACCGCCGCGTGGGACACCCGCTGTGCGCCGCGGCAGGTATTTAGGCCATGGACCTGTCATTTGTTATCTCTCTCTGCAAATGCTATTGAGGCATTCAGACACTTTGCTTTGTGTCCCCTAGCCAAACCCTTGCCGTTGCGTGCACGACTTGTGACTGTCGTCACTGTTTGATCAGGCACTGACGCCTGGTCAACGGAAGTGTTGCTTGGAAGCTTCCTTGCATCTTCTCATGGTATCAGAACAGTGAGACAGTTCTCACTGAGCTGCGCAGCAGAGACGCAACAGAGTAGCAGCAGTGAGAGTCACCGCTGCAGCAGATCCACTGGGGCCCGTCGAAGACAGCTGGTCGCCGTCAACGCAGCCCACACCCATCACGTGAGACCGCAGCAGTGGCGTTGCCCCTGTGCCAGGAGCAGCATAGCGGCAGAGCAGCGGCAGCAGCAACGGCAGTAGCAGCGCCGTAGCAGCAGCCACAGCTGCCCGTGGCGGCTGCAGCGAGTGCAGCCGCCGCCCGCAGCCGCAGCTGCGGCCGCGGCAGCAGCAGCGAGCGGCGGGAGCAGCAGAGCAGCAGCAGCGGCAGCAACAGCAGCGCAGCAGCAGCAGCGGCAGCCGCGGCCGCAGCAGTAGAGCAGCAGCAGTTGCAGCAACAGCAGTGCAGCAACAGCAGCAGCAGCAGCGCGTGGCGGCGGCAGATGATCCCTCCTCCTCCTCTTCTGGTGTCCTGAGCCCACACTCGCAGGCCATTGAGGACCTGCGGAGCCAGCAGGTTGATATGTGTTGCCTGCAGCGGGAGCAGACTGATGCCATCCGTACGCTGACTGAGCTCCTGCGTAGCCAGTCCACAGTCCCACGGCAGGTTTCCGGGGGGGCTGCCGGCGTTGCGGTCTCTACACAGTAGTCGGCTCAGGCACCTGGTACAGGAGCTCGATCTGATCCACTCATCCGTACGCTGACTGAGATTTTGCGTGGCCAGTCCACAGTCCCACGGCAGGTTTCCGAGGGAGCTGCCGGCGTCGCGTTCTCTACACAGCAGTCGGCTCGACCTGACCCACCACCTTCTGACCTCCTGGATGATGAGCCATTCATTCCAGGCATGACGGATGACTCCCCGGATCATGAGACTTGAGTTCTTCAGGAGCGCCTCCGTCAGCTGCAGACGGGGACCAGATCTCTTGGGATTCCTACGGTGCGACCGTCACCCGACTATCCCGGTGACTATCCACTTCCGGGAGTCTTCCCCATCTCTCATCCTCCTCAGCCTGCGGTCGCCCTCCCCACGGAGTGGCAACCCAAGGACTTTGAGACACCACCTCCACGGTACATCACTGAGGACGGCTTCGACTGCTGGGAGATCCTCTTTCAGGTTTGGGCCACTTCAGAGGGCGTGTGACCCTACTACCACAGCTAGTATCAGTCTACAGACCCAGCATAGGTGCTGACAGCAGCCAGGGCGATGCGCGGCCTCCTCCACGCCATGCCACGCGAGACCGTCGTCGACTTCCGTCCCTTCCTTGGCGAGCCCGGCACAGGCACCGGCGCCGATCCACGCGGAGGTTGGGATCTGGCCCTATCCCTGCTGGCCGCAGAGACGCACGCCACCCGAGCAGCACACATTCGTACCTTCCACTCTCTCCATCAGGGGCCTGGAGAGCCTGCAGCCGATTACTGGCGACGTGCTATGCGCATCTACACGCGTCTTGGGACCTCTGGAGGCACACAGCTGTGGGCGCTCTGTACGATGATGCTCGGAGTTCGCCTTGAGTATACTGACATCTTCACATGGTACAGCGACGCCATCTTTGAGCCTTTCTCAGCCACTCTGCAGCTTCTCCCTTGGGCGCATCAGCTTTTCCTCCAGGTGACTTCAGCCCGCGAGGCAGCCGTGGCCCATCAGGAGACTGCCCTTGCTACAACAGTCGTCACATCACCACCATCATCCCTCCTGCAGTCTCCTTCTTCATCGTCCATCACGTCCTCATCTTCCTCCTCTTTGGCCCCGCCCACACCCACTCAGACACAGGGTGTTGCAGTAGCAGCTCAAGGGAAGAAGAAGAAGGGGAAGCGGGGACCAGGTCAGCAGCAGTCACAGCAGCAGTCGTCTTCCAGTGGTAGTAGTGGACGTTCCGTTCACTGCTACAACTATGGCAGCGCCCATCGCTACACCGAGTGCCAGCAGCCGCTCGAATGGGTGCGGATTACTCGTGGGCTCCAGCCTGCACACGCCCTCTGTTCCGCATCCAGCACGTCAGCGTCGACTTCCTCGGGACACGTGGCAGCCACGACTGCAGCTATTCCTGCTTCCCCACCGGCGAGTAGCAGTGATCCGGACCCACGCGACCGCACCATCGCCGAGCTTCGCCACCTTCTGGCGCTCCGCTTTCAGGGAGGTGCAAGTGTGTTGTCACAGCCGAGTGATTCACAGACTGTCGGTCCGTCTGTCCATGTGGCTCGGGATGACTCGTGTGGGGGGGCACAGTCGGCATGTGATGATGATGGGCCTGACTGTACAGACTGGATTCACGAGTCCCACCTTTGTGCCCTTTGTCGTTTCTCCCCACCTGCTGCTCAGCGTCCGTCTGAGGCCGAGTGTTCCATTGTCCGTTGTACAGTGACGTCCTCCAGTCGTGATGCCGGTGGCACTTGGATCATCGATTCAGGTGCCACTCATCACATGATGTGTTGTCGTAGTGACTTCGTCGTTCTCGGCCCTGTTGCGTCTGTTCATTCCGTTCGCACCGGCTCTGGTCAGTCCTTGCCAGTCCAGGGTGTTGGGGTCATGCGTTTCGATGGCCCGTCTGGCCCCTTACATCTCTCCGAGGTGCTGTTTGTGCCTGACCTTGAGCTCAGTTTGCTTTCTGTACATGCTTGCACACTGATGGGACTCTCTGTGGAGCACACTGCCGAGTCCGCGACTGTGACTGCCATTGACACTCACAGCATTGTTCTGCGTGCCTCTGTTGTGGATGACCTATACCGTGTCTCCCGAACTTCAGCTCCTTGCTCCCTTTCCCCTTCAGCTCGTGTTTTTGTCACTAGTGTTCTGTCTCATGAGCACCAGCGATTGCTTCATCGCCGTCTGTGTCATGTGGGCTCCGACACTGTGTCGAAGCTCATTTGGACACAGCCCGCTCTCGGTCTTGATGCGGCTTCTTTCGAGAAGCCGCCCAAGACCGACTGTCTTTTTTGCGCCCAGGGTAAGATGCATCGCTGCACCTACCTTGACTCACGTTCTCGCACACTTCGCCCTCTTGAGCTAGTCCATTCGGACCTTCTTGGCCCTCTTCCTGTCGAGTCTATGTCCGATAGGGGTCGATACGTCCTGAATCTGAATGATGACTTCACCCGGATGCGGTGGATCTAGAGCCTGCGCTAGAAGAGTGACACCGCTCTCGCGGTTCGCCTCTGGCTAGTGATGGCTGAGCGTCAGTCCCGCCACACGCTGCACACTTTCCGATCGGATCGTGGCGACGAGTTTCTCGGCGAGATGGATAGCTTCTTCGCTGAGCACAGGATTTTTCACCAGGTCTCCGCTCCTGCTACTCCTCAGCAGAGCGGTTTTTCTGAGCGTTGGAACCGCACCATGGAGGATGCGGTTCGCGCTATGCAGTCCGAGTGCGGTCTCCCAGAGTCCTTCGCTTTTGAGGGCTTTGCCTACATGACTTGGGTCTACAACCGCCTCCCGCACGGTCCTCTTCTGGACCATGTCACACCGTATGAGCTCTGGTTCGGCCATCGTGCTGACCTTCGTCTCGCTCACGTCTGGGGGTCCTTGGCTTCCGTGTGGTACACGGAGGACCAGCAGGGATCCAAGGTCTCACCACGGGGTCGCTTGTGTGCCTTCGTCGGCATCTCCCCGCGATCGAAGGCCTGGCAATTTTGGGACCCTACCCGTTGTCGCATTGTTGAGTCATGCGACGCGCTCTTCTTTGAGTCCCTCACCTACCGTGATCTGACGTCGATTACGTCGCTGTCTGTCACGCACATCCCTACGTGTGAGGTTTCTCGCCGGATGGGGGAGTCTTCGCATGCAAGCACCCCTCGTCAGGCTGATGTGTCCGTTTGAGCTCCCTCCACTTCACGGTCTCCGACTCTTGATGACCCAGCGATCATCGCTGTCGGCCCAGAGACCTCACCAGAACCACCGGTTTCTTCCCCGGTTCCCTCGCCTCCCTCCGGTACCCATGATCCTACACCTGTGCGTACTCATGTGTCCGCCGGCACTCCTGCCTCTGTGTGCGGTCCTGTGTCATCTGTCCCTACTGTCACAGCGAGTCCCGTGTCTCCCACACACGCCTCTCCTCGCACGACATCACCAGCTCCCTTGGCTCAGCTCTCCCCGGCTATGACTGTGCCCGAACCCGAGCCTGAGGTGCGCCCCTCGAGCCCAGGTTACTCTCGTGAGCCTGGCGGTCGTCTTCGACCATTGGACTCCGGAGCTCAGCGAGCGTCTGTTCCTGCAGCCAGGCGCTCCACTCGCAGCGTCGCGAGTGGTGACCTCGGCACAAAGGCCCTAGGCCTGAGTGTCCGCATTGAGCACACAGAGGTACACCCAGCGTGTCCAATAGGGCACGACCTCGTCACTCGCGAGTTCCACATTGCTTGTGATGCAGCAACCGATCTTGTGGTCGTCAGACCTAACACTGAGGCGTGTGCCCTTGCCACGCAGAGCTCTCCCGCTTTGGCGCCTGACCCGGGCACACTGAGGGAATCTCTCTTATCACAGGATCCTGACGCTTGGCGTGCTGCCTGCAAGGATGAGCTTCGTGCCATCCGAGAGCACAGAGTTTACGAGCTAGTCGACCTTCCACCTGGAAGGAAAGCTATTTAGGTCAAGTGGGTCTTTCGGAAGAAAGTGAAGCCAGATGGCTCACTGGAACGCCACAAGGCTCGCTTGGTCGTCAAGGGGTACTCTCAGATTGAGGGCATCGATTACACTGACACCTTCGCCCCTGTCGGCCGTATGACCTCAGCTCGAGCTCTGTTCGGTGTAGTGGCTCAGCATGACTGGGAACTACACCAGATGGATGTGAACAATGCGTTCCTCCATGGCTCTCTNAGGAAGGCTATTCAGGTCAAGTGGGTCTTTCGCAAGAAAGTGAAGCCAGATGGCTCACTGGAACGCCACAAGGCTCGCTTGGTCGTCAAGGGGTACTCTCAGATTGAGGGCATCGATTACACTGACACCTTCGCCCCTGTCGGCCGTATGACCTCAGCTCGAGCTCTGTTCGGTGTAGTGGCTCAACATGACTGGGAACTACACCAGATGGATGTGAACAATGCGTTCCTCCATGACTCTCTGGATGAGGAGATCTACGTGGCTCAGCCACCCGGTTTTGAGGATGGCGACAAGGTCTGGCGCCTGCGCAAGTCCTTGTACGGCCTCAAGAAGTCTCCTTGGTGTTGGAACCAGGAGATCACTGGCACCCTGACTCGTGCGGGATATGTACAGAGCGAGGCAGATCCCTCTCTCTTCATCCGCCGGACGCCTGAGCGGTTCACCGCCATCCTGGTCTATGTCGACGCCCTTCTGATCGCGTCTCCTTCACTGGAGGCCGTGAAGGAGGCCAAGGCTGTCCTTGAGACCGCCTACAGGATGAAGGACCTTGGTCCTGCAGCGGTGTTTCTTGGCATGGAGATCGTACGAGACCGCAGACGTCGTACTCTGCTACTGCACCAGGCCCGATACGCACGTGTTGTGGGGGAGCGCTTCAGCGATCTCCTCGGCGCAGTGCCCATGGCTTCCACACCCCTCACACCCGACGGGCAGGATGCCCTGAAGGTGGAAGATCCCACACAGCTGGGGGAGACAGTGGATGTGACCTTGTACCTCCGTCTCATCGGATCCTTGATATACCTGGCCACTAACACACGTCCGGACATCGCATTCGCCGTCAACCTCCTTGCCCAGTTTTCTCAGGCTCCACGTGCTAGAGCCCTTCATGCGGCTGTGCGAGTGGTGTGTTACGTGGTCTCCACACCGTACCTCGGACTCTGCTTTCGCTGGTAGTGTTCGGTGGTCCTTGATGGCTACACCGACAGCGACTGGGCCTGGAGCCCAGACGGACGCAGTCGCACCGGTTACGTGTTCCTGCTTGGTGGTACCGCTGTGTCCTGGCGCAACGGGAAGCAGGGCTGCATTGCACGTAGCTCATCAGAGGCAGAGTATGTCGCTCTGGGTGCAGGGGCTGCTGAGGCGGTATGGCTGCAGCGTCTATTCCTTGAGCTGGGTCAGTCAGTACCCGCCATTGTGCTTCGCTAACCAGAGTGCTCTTGCTATTGCGGAGAACTCTGGTGTCTTCCATGCTCGCACGAAGCACATTGAAGTAGAGCATCACTTTGTGTGTGACTTGGTGGAGCGACACGTGATCTCCGTCATTTGGGTTGGCACTGACATGCAGCGTGCTGACTTCTTGAAGAAGGCACTAGCACGCGGAAAGTTCCTGGTGGCCATTCGTTCTGTCGGGCTTTGCCCCTTGCCTGAGAGTGGTTGAGTGTGGGGTGTTGTGGTGGCCATTCACTTTGTCATTGCACGCGTTGTTGTACTCGTTTCAGTGCTGCACGTGTATGGACATGCGTACCATCGGGTCATGGGGGAGTGTTGTGATTTGTGACGTTCCTGTCGACCTGTACAGTTTACTGTGACCACTCGGCCATGTCCATACTCGTGCAGATCCCTGATGCGGACCCAGGCGGTACCGGTGCGTTGTCCGGTGGTGGACTACCAGCTTGGAGCTGACCTACGGCCGTTCCAGAGCTCTGGACGCTACCCGGGACCTCCTACAGTTTTTCTGCAGCACGCAGGACTTTATCGGTGGACTGGCCATGGGCCCGATTTGCATGTTTTTTCATTGTGTGTCCACCGTTCGATGCCGGATGCATGCATGTGACCAGTCGTAGTGTCCGGCTTGTGATGCTGCACGTCTAGGTTCAGACGGCGTAGCGTTCTGACATGTGTGCGCAGAGTTACGGCCAGAACAGTGGTTTTGGGCCGGTTTTAGGACAGATCTTGGACCGCAGCGTGCGACACCCGCTGTGCGCCGCGGCAGGTATTTAGGCCATGGACCTGTCATTTGTTATCTCTCTCTGCAAATGCTATTGAAGCATTCAGACACTTTGCCTTGTGTCCCCTAGCCAAACCCTTGCCGTTGCGTGCACGACTTGTGACTGTCGTCACCGTCTGATCAGGCACTGACGCCTGGTCAACGGAACTGTTGCTAGGAAGCTTCCTTGCATTCTTGTGGATGTTTTGTGAAAATAATCTACATAGAGGGATACACTCATTGAGACACTGATCAACAAGTGCGTGAAACTGAGGTAATCAACCATAACTCAAGTTGGTACACAATGTTTGTACACAGAGTTTGTACAAAACGTTTGTACAAAACAGTTTGTACACGAAGTTTGTTAAAGTAGTAAACGTTGTTGCTATTTGTGCTAGAGTACCTAGCTTAGTCCTACCCGGGTTCCTCCTGCTAGCTTGACTCTTACGTATGTGCCCCTCGTAATTCTGACTGCTGGGGGCTAGCTCATGTCCTCTGATCCACGCACTAGCCCGGTGGGGCACTCGCGTCAAAGGAGGGGGCCTTTAGCTCCCTCCTCGAAAGGGAGCGAATGGCCCCAACCCCCTCTCGCCACTCGCATGGGCATCCGGATGCCCTTACTCGAGCATGTTGCACCACGCAACATGCCATGGTATGCTGACATCACGCTAGGCGAGGCCGAACCGGTAGGGGGCGGTCCTCGCTCTCGTTCCTCTCATTCTTTCTAACAAAACATCCGTTTCATCTCTCATCTCGATCCTCTCCCGTGCTAAGTGTTCAACGTCACGCTCTCCCCTCACAGCTCTCGAGAGCTCGTCACCCTCACAGCTCTCGAGAGCCTCTCCCTCTCACAAGTTCTCGAACGGGACAGTCAGCCCCGCGGCTAACTCCCGTCTCCACCCATCTCTCGTCTCCTCCACTCTCCCCCTCACACATCCTTATTCAACA